>JAGJRP010000556.1:0-38771 GCA_022832235.1 Lepidurus couesii | reverse complement strand
GCAAATGACTATCAGCAACCCGGACACCATTGAGATTATTGACGAGAGCACGCACGAGGAGATTCGCTTCCAGCTGTACATCGACGGCGGCAGGCGTGCTCTCGTGAGCAAGAAGAGCGGCACAGTTCAGCTTCACTGGCAGGTCTACGGACCGCAGTACTGGCCTGAAGCCAAGGTCTTGATGCAAGGCCTTCTCGAGCTGTCCGTCATCGCTGACCAACTTTCTGGAGATAAAAAGAATGGCAACTAAGAAGCAAGCGCAGGCAGTCATGCCGTGCCACGACCACAACAGACGCACCTGCATTCAGGTTGACCGCTCTGCAGGTCTTGTCAAGTTCATCCCGCTCGACATCATCCTGGGCCTCGAGGTCCATTCGACGTCGGCGGACTCATTCGACCAACGGTTCACGCCGATGGAAGGATACCCCGTTGAGAAGGCGTGTCAGCTCTTCGTGAACTACAGCCAGACCCTCGGGGCAACAAAGGAGGCCATGGAATATCTTGGCCAAGTCATCAACGTTAGCAAACAGGAGCTCGAAATGGCTACCGCCAAAAAGCAAACCACGGCTGAGAAGCCGGCTGCCGCCAAAGCAGCAAAACCCGCCACCAAGAAGCCGACGCCGAAGACTGCTGAGGTGAAAGCAGACCGACGCGCCGTTGACCCAGTGGTGAAGAAGCCAGTGTCAAAGCCGGCTAAGCCCGGTGAAAAGAAGCCGTCAGCTGCTCAGATGTTCCAAGATCTGATCATGGCCGGCAAGTTGACAGACGACCAAATCTTCGAAAAAGTCCAAGCCGAGTTTGGTCTGGACGAAAAGAAGCGTGGCTACGTCAAGTGGTACCGCAACCACCTGAAGAAGCAAGGTCAAAATCCGCCCAAAGCCAAGGTGGCAAAGTAACACGGCCTTGAGGAGCCGCCGCTAAGGCTCCTCGCCAATCATTTTTCCCTGCACAAGGAGTTATCATGCCAAAAGCAACCACCAAAGAATCTTCCCGTGATGCCCGCGATTACGACACCACACAACTGCACGAAGCAGGCCATGGCCGCACTCTGCACCGCGACTACTCTGCGCACTTCTGGCGTTGGAGCTTTGCCCGCCGCTTTATCACGGCCAAGCACAACGTCCTTGAAGTCGGCTGTGGCGAAGACAAGCCGCTCAGCAAGATTCTCACAGGCGGTGCGGCAGCTCATGTCAACCACTACACTGGCGTGGACCTCAACAAACTGAAGCCATCCAACAGTCAACGCCTCCAGTTCCTGGGCGAGTTCAACTTCGTTGAGCGCTACAAGGAGTTGCTCAAGGCACGTCCTGAGGGCTTCGATGTTGTGGTCAACTACGAAGTCATCGAGCACATGAAGGTCGAGCACGGTGCCAACCTGCTCAAGGCCATGTTTGCTGCCACCAAACCTGGTGGTGTGCTGCTACTCTCGACTCCAGTCTACGACGGTGTGCGCCACGCCAAGAACCATATCCACGAGTACAAGGTGCCTGAGTTGCAGGCTGCCATTGAGAAGGCTGGCTACGTCATTGAGCGCCGCTTCGGCACGTTCATGGACATCAAGCACATCGGTAAGGTTGACCCAACTGGTTGCAGTAAGGCGGCCGTGCTGGAAGTCCGCAAGGCGTTGGAGCAGTACTTCGACAATGACGCCATCAGCAACATCTTCGGCCCGTTGCACGAAGACCATGCTCGCAACAACCTGTGGGTGTGCCGTAAAGCTGCCGATGGTAAACCCGTCAAGCCGGTTGCCCGCAAAGCTACGAAAGGAGCGCCGTTCTGATGATTGGAAATGTCGCTGAATTCCATGAGAAGTTTGGTCTCCCATTGGGGACCGATGATCAACTCATGCAAGATCCTGCAGCGCAGGACTTTCGTGTCAAGTTCCTCCAAGAAGAACTTGATGAGCTCAAAGAGGCTTTGGCTACTGGTGACAAGGTTGGGGCCTTCGATGCTCTGCTCGATCTGGCTTACGTGGCCTACGGCACAGCACTCTTTGCTGGCATTAGTCCTGCTCAGTGGCACGCCGGCATGCACGCAGTCCATTCTGCTAATATGGCCAAAGTTCGTGTGGCCAAGGCTGAGGACTCGAAACGTGGCAGCGCGTTCGACGTCAAAAAGCCAGCAGGTTGGGTAGGTCCTGAATCTCGTCTGAAGGAAATTTTGTCATGGTAACTCGTAAAGGAACTGATATGAAGACCAAGTCTTTGCTGCCTGCCACCCAACTGGCCGAATGCTCAACTGTGGAACTGCTGGAAGAACTCCAGTCTCGTGGTGGCCATCCCGGCGCGCTGGCAGAAGCAGCCCTGCTCTGTGTTCGCAAGAGCCAGGACTACAACCAAGGTGCGGCGGACATTGATCCTCACAAGATCGATCGCTCGTCGTACTTCCCATTTGGTGCCGTGAGCTACGCTCAGATGCTCCATACCAAGTCTCAGCGTTTCAACTCGCTGGTCCTCAAAGAGATGCGTGGTCAAGACGCAAACTTTGAAGGCCTGCGTGACACGGCACTGGACATCATCAACTACGCCGGCTTCTTTGCCGGTGCCTACACGAAGGATTGACCATGGACTTCTCAAGAACTTGGCTCGATGCCATCAATGACATCCTGTCCAATGGTGACCCAGTGGCGCCACGCGGCAAGATGACCCGTGAGATTCCTCAACGCACCATGGTGGTTGACATGCGCCGTCCGGTGCTCCGTGTGCCTGACCGCAGTCTGAGCTACAAGTTCATGGCGGCTGAGGCCTACTGGATCCTGTCTGGCGATGACCGTGTAGAAACAATTGCCCCGTACAACAGTCGTATCAAGGACTTCAGCGACGACGGTGAACGCTTCTTTGGAGCCTATGGCCCCAAGATCAAAGCTCAGCTGCCTTACATCGTTGAGAAGCTGCTGGCCGACAAAGACAGCCGCCAAGCTGGACTGACAATCTGGCGTGAGTGCCCACCGCAAACCAAGGACGTGCCGTGCACCGTGGCCATCTTCTTCAGCATCCGCAGTGGCAAGCTCAACGCCCATGTGTTCATGCGGTCGAGTGATGTCTGGCTTGGCGTTCCATACGACGTCTTCAACTTCAGCATGTTGTCCCACTTGGTCTGCGGCCTACTGAATGAGCATCGCAAGTTTGACAATGCCGTGAAGCCTGGGCGTCTCTTCTTGACGGCCGCGTCAAGCCACCTGTACGAGACCAACTGGGCCGACGCCAAGCTTTGTCTGGCCAGCGAGGTGCTTGAGCAACCTGAGACAGACATCCTGCTTTGGAACGACGCACAGCACCTGATGAAGACCTTGGCCGCTTTGCGCGAGACCAAAGTCGGTGATGACCTTCGTTGGTGGGAGAACTAAGATGAGACTCAGCCGCGACGAATGGGCCCTCAAACTGGCCTTGCTCACTGCTCAAAGAACAACCTGCTGCCGACGCGCTGTGGGTTGCGTCTTGCTCAATGCCCGTGGACATGTGCTCTCAACAGGGTACAACGGCGTCGCGGCTGGACTTCCTCACTGCAATGACGTGGATGAGAAGAGTGTCGTCCTCCATCCACATGCATGCTCAGGTGCCACGGCGCCAAGTGGCACGAACCTCGATGGCTGTCAGGCAATCCACGCCGAACAGAACGCTTTGCTCCAATGCCGAGACATGTATGCCATCCACACAGCCTACGTGACGGCCAGCCCATGCATGACCTGCTGCAAGCTGTTGCTGAACACGAGCTGCCAGCGGATCGTCTATGTGGAGGAATACCCTCACTCAGCGGCCAAGGATCTGTGGACTGGCGCCGGGAGGGCCTGGGAGCAACTTCTTGTGGAGCTTTGATCAAACTTGAGCCTCAGGGATGACCCGAGGCAAACAACTAAGGCCTAGCCAGTAGTAAGTACTGGACTAGGCCTTTCTGTTCAATCCTGCATGGTTCCTGTCATTCCCTGCCTATTTGCTTGATCCAGGCTCTGCAGGTAGAGGCGTACTGGGCCGCTCTGTCGGCGTCGCGGGCGAATTCAAGAAGAAACTCCGAAGCCTCAACTGAAAGCTCGGCTCCGGTGGAGCCACTGTCAGGCTGGTTGGAGGTTGTGGAAGCGGAGGGCAAGGTGTTTCCACAACTCGGCCGACGTCCTGGGTCGCGCAGCCCACCAAGCTCACGAGCAAGGCGGCGGTTATCGGCCAACGTGGCATCCAGCTTTTGGTTTGACTCAACATTCTGCTTCTCCAGTTTGTTGCTGAGGTCCGTGTTCTGGCGCTCAGCTGTGATTGCTCGTTCAGTAGCTTCTTGCAGCTTAGTGGCCGCCTCGGATTTCTGCTTGTTGATGGAAGCCGTCCATGTGGCATCCTTGTACTTGGCGGTAAAGTACCACCCACCGAGAACCCCAACAAGGAGTCCTGCGACGAGTGCAATCAGCAAGTTCTTTAGGTCAAGCATTGCTCTTGGACAACGCCAGACCCTGAGTCGTCACAATCCGGAGTACTGCGTTGACAACAGGAAGACCTACTGCGACCACGGTGTAGAAGTTTGCAGGCAAGAATGGTTGGAGCAGTCCTGTACTTGCCTCAAGCGTCGCAAGTGCTGCCACAACGGCGTTGACCCAAAGGGTCTTCGATTGGTACCAAGCTTTCATGGGTAGTCCCTCCAGGGTAATTGCCAATGGGGTCCGTCCTTAAATGTCGTCCAGTCACCGCCCCACTCGAGGGGGACTTGCAACTCGGCGGCAGCTTGCTTGACGGCAACAGCAAGCTTGTGATACAAAGGCCAGTCCCAGCGAACTGAGCCAGCCACGTAGGCACCGAGGTCAACTGCGTGCCCAGTCAAGTGGCGTGACCGCATGGTCTGACTGGCTCCTGCTTTGACGAGCTGCTCCTGACGAGTCTTGGAGCGAACTCCTTCAAGCACAGCAAAATCAATTTCAGTGATTTCAATGGCACGTTCGACAACCTTGACGAGGTCCGGGTGGACCCCAGCAAGACGGTCTCGCGACTTCTTGCTGAGGTTGTACATCATGGCTTGTCGGCCTTCTTGTCAATTTTGTCTTCAATCCTGTCTAACTTGGCAAAGAGGGCATTGACTGAACTGGTGAACTCATCCTTCTTGACATAGGCGCCAGCCACCAAAACCTCAATTTCAGAGACTTTGGAAGCAAGTTCCTTATCTGCGATTTGCAGGTCCTTGACTGCCTGCCAAACAGCATTGAGCAAAAACCCAATGAGACCTCCAAACCCTGCTAGCATCCAGTTGATGATCGTTTGGTCCATGTGTCACACTCCCGCGCCTTGGGTAAGATACACTGTAGTTGCAGCAGCAGCCAGTCCACTAAAATAAGCGTCTTCACCAAAACTGAGCACCTCCACAGCACCTGGTACAAGAACAATTGCGTTTGACGGTGTACCTGCCACAGGAGCAACAGCATTTGACTGGGCCAAAACTGCTGTAGCGCCCACACCAAGGAAGACAGTGTTGCTGCCTGCATTGACAACACGATACTGACCGCCCGACGGACGCGATGCTCCAGTCTCTAAAGGAACTTGGACACCAACAGGGGCGACTGCCGCGGCAGCGACAACAACGGTCTTGCCTTGGGGGTTGAATGCAATTTGCGAATTGGTTGACATGTCAAACTCCTCGTGCAGCTTGGGCTGCTTCATATGCTTCAATCACTTCCGCTGTGTGTACAGCAGCGCAGATGGACTTCACATCGTCTGTCTCTCCGCTGCAATCCTGACCAGGTGCAATGGTTCGACGAGAAAAAGAACGACTGACTTCTACGCCATCTTTTTCAATGATCAAAGCCCTGCGGACTTGGACAATCTTGTGCTCGGATACGACTTCGATTTTTTCGTCAATGAGTTTTTCGGTCAGCATGGTTTACTCCTTTAGGCCGTCATGTAAGTGAGAGTGAGATACTTGATGTCTGTTGCGTCATCAGTCAGTTGTGCGGCGCCAAGTAGGCCACCAGCGTACACGTTACCAGTAATGGAAAACAAAAGATCTGTCGCGCCGTTTTCCGTCACCGGGTATATGACAGAAGAACCGACAGGAAACGTGAAGTCTGTCAACGCTGCCGCACCAGCAAAACCAACTGAAGCACCGGCCACGCACGCAAATGGAAGCGAGATCAGAAAGAACCCGGCCATGCCGCTGACGTCGATGTTGTTCATGTTCCGGAAGCCAACAGTAACGACGCGACCGATTTTGGTGTAGTAGCCAGTCACGGTCGTGGTCTCGACCGCATTGCCAGTGCATCGGGCTGTGGCCGTCCAGGTGCCTTCCTCGTAGTCGTCGAGAAGTTCACTTGTGCCAGTACCAGGCGTTGCAGAGAAGTCGATACCTTTGCCATCGGTGCCGATGACAAGGTTACCGTCTATGATCGTCTGATCGCCGTACCTTGCAGCTGGGTTTCCAATTGTTTTCAACATGATTAGCAGTCCTTTGCATCAGCAAAATCAGGCAGCGTTTTCAAGTGCGCGTAAGCCTGGGCAATGAAGTTGCTACCGCCGAGATCAGGAGTAAACTTCTCGGCAAGTTGCTTGATGGGCTTTGCCATTGAGGTGGAATCCTTGTAGACCTTGATGTCGGCAATCATGCGGGTCTTGTTGCCGCTGACATTTTCAACGCGAATATACGCGTTCTGAAAAGTTTTTAGGTCTCCAAAAGAGTCGGTGACCTGAATCGGTTTTGTGAGTGACATGCTTTCTCCTTAAGCAAAAAATACCATTTGAACGTGAACGTCGGCAGTGGTCTGGTCCCATGCTCCGTCCGTGACAATCTCAACTTGCGCAGCGCCTCCGCTTGCAACTGAGAACTGGTTGTAACCAAACGCGATGTCGGGTGCAATCTGCACTGCAACGCCACCAAATCTGTTTGCGTTGTTGACCATAAATGTCAGGTTAGGATTGACGATGTTGGATCGGTAGAAGTTGATGACGCCATTGCCAAGACCACCACTGGCAAACCGATTGACGGTCACGAACATGGCGTAAGGCACCGCGTTCATCGGCAGACGGATGCCACCCTCACCGCCAGTCCACTCGGGGTCAAGCTTTACGGTCGATCCGGCAGGGACGTTCTTGGTGTAGAAGTCCAAAACGATGACTTGACCTTGTGGCGTGCAGATGTTGCTGTAACCTGCTTGCGTTGCTGGGTTGTAGGCGTTGTTCTCGAACAGGACAGTGTCCAGGCTTCCAGCAAAGTAGTTGGTGAATGTGTTGGTGTCAGCTTGGCCAACAAACTTTGCGAAGACGCAGGATGTGCCGCCTTCGGTTCTGATGTTGGTGGCCACGTTTCCGTCAGTACGACCAGGTGCACCAACGCCGTCGCCCAACTTGAAGCAGTATGAACGAATCGACTCCAAGCTGATGTTCGAGAACATGTTGCCGTTGCCAGAGTAGATGTCGAATCCGACTTCCAATCCAGCAAGACGGCCAACGTTTGTGATGACGTTGGCGTTTGGGCCGTCTGCCAGTGCACCAACACCGTCGCCGACAAACCAGTAGCCGCGTTGGCCAACAGTGGTCGTGCCATTTGTTTGCCCGAACACCTGCACGTTGTCGAAGACATTGTAGTACGGAGCCGAATTCAAGAACGCAGGCTGCTCGTTGCCAATGCCATAGACGCCAGTCGAGTTGGACGCATACAGGCGAATCCAGATGTCCTTGAATCTGGAATAGGAGGCATCACGGAAGTTCAGACCTTTGGCGCTGGCGGTGCGCACGGCAATGCCGAAGCGCTCCATCGTCAAGCCAGTGACCTGACGAACACCACCAGACCCGTACACCTTAATCGCTTCGTCTGGGCCGGTGTAGTCGATGACAGCGCCATTCGGCAAGCTGTACTGGTAGTTGTCGCCAATCAGCCCAGCGGTGTTCTGGTCAAAGACAATTGGCGATGTGGTGTAGTAAACACCTTGAGGCAGCAGCACAAGCCGACCAGTGTCAACCGCAGCTTGAATCTTTGCGCTGACCTCAATCAGTTTTGTGCCTGCCTGGACGTCTGCAATTTCGGCAGAAGTCATAAAGTCGAAAACAGAAACTGTCTGCTCCAACTTGGTTTGCACCGTCTGAGCAACAGCGCCGACTTCAGATTGCGTAAACGTGACTTGCGTCGCGTCGAGAGTGACATCAACGACAGCGTTGTTGTAGCGCTCGGTAGCTGTTGGTGCACTGTAGGCAACGCCGCCCTTTTTATTCATCACGCGAATGCTGTAATCGCTGTTGACGTACAGGCGAGCAGGCGTCCCGCTGCTGGACGGGTAACCAGCCAACGTGCGGATTGGCTGGGCCGCAGGAATTGTCAGTGCCGCGTCCCAATAGACGTTGATCGGGTTGGTCTGTGGATCGAGGTTGGCCGCGCCAATCCAGACATAGCCATTCTCAAGAGGCTGCCCATCAATGTCCGTGAAGATCGGGTAGGTGGGTTGAATGCTGAGTGCTGTCATTGCCAGTTCCTTTTGTAATTATTCACCAAGCGCCCGCTTGACTTTTGCTCGAGTTTTTGCATCTTTAATTCCTTTCGTCAGTAATCTAAAGCTTGTCATGACAGGAGCTGGCACACCAGCCGTGCCGCTGATGGCAATGTCCATCATGCCGGCCAGCACGCTTGCTGTGTTGCTTGTGTTTACGCTGCCAGGAGGTGCAACAAGCACGTCCTTGGCCACATCATTGATGATGCGAAGTTGCTCAGCCCCTTTCTTGCCGAAGACAAAGTCAAGCTTGCCTGATTTGTCAAGTTGGCCAACAACACGGTCAAGTTGGCCGGGGGACAAGATCGGGTTCCCCAGTTCATCACGACCGACACCCTTGGTGGCCTCGTCACGCAAGAACTTGAGCGTGCCGCCCTGAAGCTCCTTCCAAGCTTGCTGGCCATTAGGACCTTCGGTCTGAAGTAGACGACGGACTTGGCGTACAGTATCAAGCGACGTTGATGGGTCAATGACTGAGCGACGCAGAACGTCTTCCATGGCGATGGCGCGGTCATTTGAACCACGCTTCTGACCGAGCAAGTTCTTCACCAAGCCAATGTTTTCGTAGTCGCTGCCAAACCGTGCTCGTGCTGCTCGTGCCTGCTTGTACATGTTACCGCCCAGCCCTTCAGTCGAAGCATCGATCAGACCGCGCATTGTCGAGGCTTGCATGATGTTGGTCGGCTCAGCATTAGTGGCTCCGCCAATCGACCGACGGAACAGCTCGGCAGTCTTCAGGGTAACTGGCTGGGCAATCAGCGTTCCATCAGGAGCTTCAGTTGCCACACCAAGCTGCAGGGCCTTGGCACGAGTTGCCTTGAGCACGTTGGCCACCTCAGCCTCAGGGGCGTTGTCAACCAGGTGTTGGACCACGGTGTCGAGTTTGACAGGTGCCTCCATCTCGCCGGCCTTCTCAGCCTCCTTGTACAAGGTGCGGATTCGGGTCTTGTCACGAGCAGCGCGGTCACGAAGCGCCTTGTCCACGGTCAGACCGATGGAGCGCAGGTCAGGAGCCTCAGCCCCAGTCATGTCAATGAAGGTCTCAAGGTTCTGTTGGAGCTGCTTGTTCTGAGTGGCAAAGCGTTCACGGATGGGAGCTCCCACCTCAGGCAGCTTGGCGGTCTCACGCTCAAACCGCTGTTGCTCAAACTGGCGAGTCTTTTGACCCTCGGTCAACTTGATGGGCACTGGCAACTCTTCAGCCTTGGCTTGACGCAGCGTGGCCAAATCCACACCAGCAGCTCCACCAGAACCGGGCGTGCCTGGAGTAGGACGCTTGGCAGTTGCGCCAGGCATGATTTCGCGGATTGGTTCAGCAACTTTGGCTACAGCCTGGCCAGCCCGCTTGGTGGCAGCAACTACAGGCGCGGCAACCCGACCAGCTGTAGTGGCAACCGCTGGGGCAACCATCTTGGCGCCAGTAGAGACGGCTCCGATAGGACCGATGACTGGGATGACAGGAGGGACATTCTGGAGTACTTCGCCGACAGCCTGCACCTGCTCTTGGCCTGACTGAGTGCGCGGCGCGTAGGTCAATGCCTGAGCTCCCTGCATGGCCGACTTCTCAACCAGGTTCACGGCTTCACGACTGCCAAACTGGCCAGACAAGATTTGCTCAGCCAACCCTTTCAACGTACCGCCAATCATGCCCACTGTGCCACCAGTAGCTCCGGTGGCAAGTGTCAATGCGGCCTCACCTGTGCCGACGATCTTTTCGCCAAGCGACGGTTCAACATACTCGGGCGCTGTCCCAGGCACGATCGTATCTGGGATTTGGTTTGTGGTATCTTGGCGGGCCTTGACAAGCACGGCAGCCAAGCGCCGAGCGGCATCGAGGTCACCCGCCTTGTCGGCGTTGACCAAGGCCTGCTCAAGTTCTTGGAGTGTTGCCATCAGCGGGCTCCTTGAGTGTACTTCTTAACAAGCGCATCAATATCGCCGCCAGATGTGCTTACTGCAGGTGTGTCTGGGATAGTCTCAGGCAAACCAGCTCGTGCAGTCATGTTCTTGCGAGCCTTCATGACCAGACGCTGCGCTTCACGCACATTCTCAAGTAGGCGTTCAGGAGACTGCTTCAAGCTGAAGTTCTGCAAAGCGGCCTGAAGCTTTTCACCTTCAGCATTGGACAGCGCTCCCATGCCTTTGATGTTGGGGATCTGTGCCATAAATGACTGTGAACCAAGCGTCTCGACCAGAGCCTCGAAGTCTGCCGTGTCTTGACTGAGCGTAGGCATGCGTGACGACACCGGGCCGGCTGCCGAACCGATGACTCCAATCGGTGTCTTCAAGATACGGTCGGCAGTGTTGAGCATGTTGTCCATATTCGTGCGAGCAGACTCTAGGTCAGCTGCTTTGGCGCGCACAGCCTCATCACGCTTCTGGACCATATCCTGAAGCTTGAGTTGGTTTTCTTCACGCTTGATCTGGTTGCCCTCACGAGCAATCTGAGCATTCAGGGCTGCAATCGAAGCGTTCTGCTTGGCGATCTTGATGTCCTCTTGGATCTTCGTGATGTCCCAGCCTTTCTTCTGCAGGTCGAGCACAGCACCAGACTCCGCGAACTTGGCTTCGACCGCCGCCTTTTGGGCCTTAGCCTGGGATTCAGTCAACTTCGATGGTTGCAGTTCGGCCTCACGTTGCTCGCCTTGGAGCTTGGTGAACGTCTCAGTGAATTTGTCAGGACCCATGGCCGAGGCCAGAAAGAGACCTGTGGAGGTCTTGGCGGTCTCGGGGCTGGTCTTGATCAGGACTCCCAGGTCCTCAAGCGTCTTGGCCTCACGCTCTTGTCCAGAGTTGCGGTAAGCTGTGGCCTGCTCAGTCAGCAGCTGTTGGGCAATCTCAGGCTTGCCAGACTGAAGCGCGGCGTAGACCTGGGTGGCTTGCCCCAGACGTGAGTCCTTCTGTTCAGTGCTGAGTACGTCGTAGGTGCGCTTAAAGTTCTCGCTGAGCGATGGGTACTTGACCATCATGCTAGCTAAGGCCGACGGAGTCGGGTTCTGAGACAGGGTGCCAAGATCAGCTTCCATCTGAGCTTGTGTTTCGCGTGCTTTCTGCAGGTCGAGTGCTTTCTGCTCGGCCAGGTTGCGCTGAGACATCATGTTGGAAATGCTGAGCGCGTTTTGAACGCCACCCATGACCGACTGCGTCGGATCAGGGACGTTGAGCATGTAGTTGAATGGTTGTGCCATGTTAGAACACCTTCAGAGCTTTGAGCGTGGCGACATTGCCGATAGTCCCGCCGATGTTTCCCCACATCTGCGCTTGGGCCTGACCCTGAGCCAGAGCTGCTCCGGCAGCTGCTTGACCTTGCTGTGTCAAAGCATTGCCAATGTTGGCACCTGTTTGTTGTGCCGCAGCTGCTTGACCGGCGGCCGACGCCTGGCCCAGACCTGAGATGGTGCCAAGTTTGCTAAATTGAGACTCGATCAACTGGCTCAGCAGCTGAGGACGGAACTGTGAAAGCGTGGCCTGCACGTTGCCGCCACGCAGGCCACCCGTCGCTGAAGCATTTTGCAAAATGGCATTCTCGCCTTGCTGCATCATGGATTGGAACTGGGGCGAAGACTCAATACCGGCAATCGCCTGCTGTTGAGCAGCGGGACCTGCCAAGCCAAGAAGACCTTGCTGGCCACCGATGGCCTGTTCACCTGCTGTCACATACGGCAACAGAAGTTTCTGAACTGCGTCAAATTGGCGGCGCTGCTCTTCGATTGATGCCTGGCTTGAGGCGGTCTGGGCTCCGGCAGCAGTTGAAGCTGCGTCAGACTGCGCATCGCTGGCCATCACGCCTGTGATGACTGATCCGGCCACAACGGCTGTTGCAATTCCGCTCATATAAATTCTCCTTCGATTAGATTGACGCCTGAAAGGGCAAGAGCTTGGCGGTAATCAACAGTGACTTCCTCACCTTGGCTGCCACCAGCACAACCAGCAATTCGACGAGTGGCTGTAAGCCAGATGTCGCCGTCTTCGTCCTTGACAAACTTGGCATTAGGGTTCTTGGCGTGGTTGGTATAGCGGCCGGCGGGTGTGCGCATGCCGTCAATACGAGCCGGGGCAATGATCTCGCCTTCGTCAACAGGTGCACTCAAAAAGACTCCCTTACCCTCAATGGCCGAGTCGCGCACAGTGAACTTCGCAGCAAAACCACTTGGCATGGGTATCTGGTCACGTGGGTTTTCTGATTGGGCACGAACCGAAGCAGGAGTGAAGCCGGCCAGGCGAACGACAAGTTCAAAGTCTTCGCGATCTTCACGACGGTGGTAGGTCTCAAGCTGCTTGGCAACTTCGGCATGAGCTTGCCAGGTGGCGCTCTTGTCAAGGAATGTGGTTTCAAGCTTATCGATGTCGCGCTCGTCAGTGGCGTAGACATTTTGCCAGATGCATGTCTCAAGAACGTAACCAAGTTTGCGCCCAGGTTTACCCACAAAGATCATGGGTGCTCGCAATACCTTGGTTTGGCCATCGTCGCCGACCATGGCGACTGCGCCAGTCAGCATGATGTTCAGGTGGTCAAAGCGCTGGGCGTGTCCAATGGCAAGTGTGCCGGCTGGCAAAGTGACTTCGCGGATGTAGATACCCGGGCCGAAGTGGTGGACTACTGGGCACTCAACTTGAGGCAGGTCCAAGAGGTGGGATTCAACCTGCTCAATTTTGGCAGGATCCACAATATTGTGGGTTTTGGCTTCAGCCAGCATTCAGACTCTCCTTTTCAGGGCAGTATGAGCTGCTGGCTGCTCGTTAGGCTCAGCTGCTGTGGTGTCTAGCACTACAGGTGGCCAGATACTAACACGCATCCGCCACCTTGTAAACCATCAGGTTATTTCACGCCCACTGGCCCGGATGGTCAAGGCCGTGGCTGCGCTAGCTATCGTAGAAATAAAGCCGCCAGATTCCAACACTTGGCCCACAAGTTCAGGGAAGGTGTAAGTCTCATCTGGTGCTACTGCACGTGAGTCCACAATTCTATTGTCAACACCAGCAATGCCACCTGAAGCCACAAGATTAACGCTCAGCGTGACATTGGCGGCACTTGTGTTGGTAGCGGTGAACTTATCAATGATGGCTTTGCAGTTGACGGCTGTGTATTGTGTAGTTTGCGCAGTTTCGGCTTGCTTTGATTGGACAAGGGTTTTTACTAGGACTGGCATTTGATTCTCCTTAAATTGCTTCAGCGCCGCTTGCTGTGATAGTCAATCCAGCCGATGCGGCTTGAACTTGGACAAAGTCACCAGCGCTCATGACTTGAACTCCATTGTACTGGAGCGTGTTGTTGGCAGGAACAGAAACGTCATACAGAAACGCGTTACCGGTTCCAGCAGTGCCACCAGACGGTACTAGGAACACGCGCACATTGATGACAGCGCCCGTGGTGTTGGCAATGCTGAATTCTTTGAGTAGTGTACGTGTGCTGGCAGGAACCGTGTACAGCGTAGTAACGCCGGCAGTGATGGCCGCCTGGCCAAGTTTTGTTGGAGTGATGTTCTGGAACGCCATGTCACATGCTCATCCATTCAAGCACCTGCACAGCAGATGCGGGTTTATTTTCCCAACGACTTTGGCCTGCATCGTACACAAGCAAATCAAATTCATTGGGTCCTCCGCCATTTAGGTAGACGTCTTGGAGATTGTTTAATGACTCACTCAACTCCATGCGGACAAATATCGAACCAGACCCTCCGCCGCCAGCATTAACCACCACGGCCACCGGCACAGCAATGTTGGGGGCCGCGGGCTGGACATTTGTCCACGTTCCTGGTGTCGCAGGATCAAAATACAATAGGTCGCCGTCACTCCAGGTCTCACCGTACGGCGCACCTGTCGTGTTGAAACCACGCACAAGACCGAAGTTGGTCACGTAACCAAAGTCATTGTCGTCAATGTCCTGAGTGGCCACTCCCATCATATACTCTGCGGGAACTGAACCATCTGCAACGGCCAAACCAAAGGTCAGTTTGCCAGAAGCACCAATAGTTCCTGTAAACATCACGGGAGAACCATTGGTGATCAACGCGCCACTTGTGTTCTTTGAGTAGTAGTGAATTTCCTGTCCTACTTGAAGAACACTACCTCCATATAAACCGACGTCAATGGTACCATCATCGCGGTTCCATTGAACTCGACGCGCCTGGGTGATGTGTGGTCCAATATCAGGCAAGTCGATGTAGTCAGTTGCTACCGAGTTATTGTTTTGGACGGCTGGTGCAGTTGCCAGCATTTCTAAAGCATTGGAAATGCGTGTGAGTTGTGCAAGCGCTTCATTAGCCGTGGCGTCAGCATTACCTGCTTGGATGCTGATGCCAGTTGTGTCAGAGCTAGGAGACACCTCATCAACAACTTGGATAAGCTTCTCAAACTGCTTGATCAGCTCGTGGTTCTTGAGGAACGTGGCAAGCTGATCGCGTGTGAGGTTGAGTTTGTTTGTTGCCATGGTCAGTAAGCCAAAGGTTCAAGTTGAGCTTCAAGCCGTACAAAAGACAAGTGAGATTGACTGTCACCGCGGAAGCGTTGCACACGCCAGCTTCGCATGTGACCTTGTTGGAACCAGGCAAGGCGCTTCTTGGTGTTGCCAGTTGTGCCAACGCGGATTGGACGATCCTGACTCCATGATTGTCCATCCACTGAGTAACTAGTGCTGATGATTGGATCAGTGCCAATGGTGACACGACCAGTCAGAGCAACCAGTTCAAGCTCGTTGAAGATGGCTCCACGACCTTCGTTGTAGACGACCAGCGTGCCAAACTCCCAACGAACAACCTGACCCCAATGGCTGCTGATGTCTTGAGACATGTAACCAACTACTGAAGACTGCGGGTCGCCAATAAGCCATTTGCCGTATGCCCAGACAAAGTTTCTGGCTCTGAACTGGCTAAAGCCTGTGACACTTGTAGTCAACGTGAACCAGACATGCTCCTCAAGGACTCCAGAAGCAGCTGCATCGTAGACTAGCGTGCGATCAGGCAGGTGGACGTACAGGTGTTGGTGGCTCTTGTCGTTGCGCGCTTCAAGTTTCACCGTAGCTAGTTGCGCCTCACTGTACTGGAGCAGAACTTGGTCAATTTCTTGTGTACTGATTTTGTTTGCCGTGGCGTTAGCGCCAAGGTAGATTCCTGGTTCTTCATTGCGACCACTACCAAGGAAAGCGACAGTTTCAACAAACACACAGCAGGCAAATGTACCAATGACGCCCTTTTGAATCTGTGCACCGTCAATGCGTTGGAACGGGAAGAAGTCGCCACCGACGTTGTCGAACACCTCAATGGTGTTGCGGTTGAGAGCATACACCTCATTGCGCAACTTTACAAGAGCCACAACAGGATCTGGGTCTGATTCAGATGAGCCGTACTTCAGTGGGTTGACTTGAGTAGGGTCATTCAACTCGGTGACTACTAAACTTGAGCCGTCTGTAGTCATGAAATAACCGTCTACCCATACCACGTCTAGCACAACACCGAGGTCTGGATCGGTGACTTGTGTAAGGGTGCCGTTCCAATAATACATGCGACCACCGGACGCAATGACCAGACGATTGAAGCTGTAGTCCATCGTCACCAACGTGTTGACTGGGCCGCCAACGTCACCTAACACATTTACAGAACCATCACTTGCTATTGTCACAAGTTTGGTGCCCATAACACGGTAGCAGGCGCCATTCCAGTTGATGCCACCTCGGTCAACACCAGGTCCAACTCCATTAGACACCAACCCGTCTGCCGGACGCAGAAAACCATTGCTGATGCCAGACTGCTTTGGCACAGGCACCATGTTGACTGGGTAGCTTGTACGCAACTCAGGTTCTTCGCCTGCGTAGATGCCGTTTAGGATTGGGATCTGCATTCAGTTCACCTTAGGCAATGCGGTACCAGCTATTTGTGGCCGCGTAGTAGCGAACGCGGAATGAACCGTTGGCAGCAAGTGTTGTGGGTGCGCCGTAAGCGTTTGCAGCACCATTCAATGCCAGCGTGAAAGCGGTGATGATCTGAGTGGTCGTGACAAGCACTTCAGTTCCGTCAGGAGTCTGAGTGTTCAGCGGCAGCGTGACAGTACCGGCGGCAAGCGTGCCTGCAGGTTGAAGGATCAACCACTGTTGCTCGCTGACGGGTGTCTGAATCGCCACGTTGAAGCCGGTGCCGGGCGTTGCCAACTGAGTGCTGAGTGTTGGCGAAGCAAACTGCTGTTGGAAGTAGGCGAGCAGCTGGCCGATCGAGACCTTGCGCGCGTCACCGTTGTTTGGAACGTAGACGGGCAGCAGGTCACCACTTGAAAGTTGGCTAAGGCCAGAGAGTTGATTGATGTTTGGCATGGTGCCTCCTCAGTTGAATTCGATTGGTCCGTCTTGGCCAGCAAGCACTGGATCAACAGGTTTGCGCAAGAACGGGTCGTCGTATGTGCGCCACGGTTTGTTACCAGCACCAGATGGCATAGTACCAGGCATCTGCTGTTCAAGAGGCATGGCTGCGCGTGACATCAGTGTGTCGTACGTGGTCTTGGCGATGCCCTTGGCATCAGGTGACACAGTCTTGCCAAAACTTGGTGCCAGTCGGACACCGAGATTGGTGTAGATGGCCTCGTTGGCTGAGTCAGGCACGTTGGTCTGCTCGTCAAGATCGCTGTCGCCGGGCGACGAGGGGATGGGGTAACCCAGTCGAATGCCCTTCGCGTTCCAAGACGCCATCATGGAGTCTAGTCGACGAAGGGCGCTTTGCAACTGTTCAGGAGTCAGGTCGAAGACGTAAGCCGCCAACCCGATTTCCTCAAAGGCTTGTGTGACGAATTGGCGCTTAGTCCAGCCCATGGTCATCTCCTTATGCGTACCAGATATTGAGGCCTGTGACATCGGCCAACGTGAGAGCACCAGTGTCGTTGTCAGCGGCGCCAGTGGTCAATGCGTAGGCGATACCAGTTGCAAAATACTGGCCGATGTTGACGAAGTCAATATCAAAAGCATCCGCGGCCTTCAAGGCGATTGTCACAACTGGGATGTCTGTGCCAACAGTCAGTGCGCTCGCCTTGTTGTAGATCTTGAGGTACCGCACTGCAGCTGCCGCGTTATAACCTCGGATCTTGTACAACCGGCCGGCGGAAGCTTTGACAGATGTGGCGTTAGTTGTTGCGGCTGCTGACGGCAACTTGGACACTGTTGAAAGACCGCCTGTTGTAGCTCGGACTTGGTTGCCAACATCGCCGATCAAGTTAGTGCCAGCTGGCAACGCGCTGACTGTGGTCGTGCCAGTATTAGGACTCATTGAGTTTGCCCCGCGCTCCGCAAGCAAAACCCAGAGAGCTGAACCTGATGTGTGAGCGGTGGCTCGAACGCGGAAGAACCGCCAACCGCTAACTGGTACCATCCAACCGTAGGCCGGTGTGGCAGCCAAGGTTGTGCCGCCAGTCTCAATAGTGGCGGCGTTAGTACGTTGAGCTTGAGCTGCATACCAATTACCGGTGTTGGCCACCGGTTGATTAGTGTCGACATCAAAGTCGGCGTTGTTTGATACCTCAAAGACAACGGTGTGACCTGACAGCGCAGTTGTTGACATCGAAAGTCCAACTGCATCAAGGTCCTCGCACCAAATTGCAGCAACGCCGCCGTTGGCCGAAATAGCAACTTCGCGAAGGCGTGGGGGAATTAGCATGGTTACTCCTTGGCAAGAGCTGCGGTGATCGCGGCGCTGAGTTCAGCGTCGGTCATCTTTGTGGTGAATTTGATGGCCAGTTCTTTGGCCTTGGTCTCAAGTTCTTTGCGGGTCGGCGGAGCTGTATCATCAGACTTCACCACCGGCTTGTCATGGGCGTCTATGGCTTCAGGCAGCGTGGTGAACCAACCATCAGCCAGCTTGGCGTCGAGTTCTTCCTGGTCGTTGGCAGCCGCGTAGTCGTATGTGCCACCAGCGCGCGAGTGTGGGCCTTTGCCCTTGTAGACGAGCGTGGGGAACTGGTCGTCGGCAGCTTGAACTTCTTCAGTCATTTTGGTATCCTCAAATGGGTTGAACAACAGGTTGAAGAAAGGGGCCGAAGCCCCTTCCCTCAATCAGCTTAGGTTTGGCTGAACATCATCAAGCCTGCCATTTCAGGCTGCTTGCAGACCACACCGAAGAGAGTGTCCAAGCGGTACTTGGTCTTCATCGTGTCGATGTCGTAGAACTTCTGCATGACCAGCTCGATGCCCTGATCGGTGGAGGCGCGCATCACTGCGGTGCCAGCATCGGACGGGACGGCGTAGCGGCCAGGCAGAATTTCCAATGCGTCCTTCTGCCAGAACGGGTTGACGTAACCGGTAACGGTATTCAGGAACACGATGGCCGAGGTCGCAGACTTGGTGTTCACCACGCAGTTCTGGTACTGAGCTGCCGCATCGTTGGCCACCTGGTTGCTGATGATCGGCGGGCTGATCGTCATGGTCGTGCCGCTGTCCACCGAGATGACACGGAAGGTCTTCAGTTGACCAGTGTCGCCCTTGGTGATGTGGTGCACAGCATTGACGGCAGCGATCGTGAAGGCGTCGCCGGCAGCCACGTTGGTGGTGCTGGAGACAGTCACGGTCTGGTAGCGGTTGTCAACGTTGATCTTGCCGCCCACAGAGGTGCTCGTGGCCTTGGGGATGTAGTAGTTGACAGCAGCATCCAGAGTGCTGATGGTCAGACCTGCACCGCCGGCTGCTGCCACCTTGCGGTTGGCGTAGTCCAGCTTGTACGTGTCGAACGAGGCGATCATGCCGACGTAGGCGCGGCGGTAAGCTTCCTTCGGCAGGTCAGTCATGTTCTGACGACCAGCCAGGTTGCTTGCCATGCCGTTGTAGTCGCGCGTGCTCAGAGCGAGGTAGCGGTCGTACGAAGGCACGCCTTGTTCGTTGAAGATTGCTTCGCATTGAGCCACATCGTCGAAGCCAGACGCAGCAGCGGTGCGCTTCACGAACAGGGTACCTTGTGCAGATGCCACGTTCATGAGTGCCACGTTGATGTCGCTGGCCAACTTCTGCTTGGCGCTGTCGCCCAGACGACCTTCTTGCAGCGCGTCGCGCAGCTCCTTGGCGTTCAGGGTCCAAGGCACAGTCTTGCTGAAGCCTATGTTGGCCGGCACAGACAATTGGACCATGTCTTTATACGACGCAGAGATGTCAGTACCAGGCGCGCCGTCGATGGACGTTGCGATGTACGGCTGAGGACGCCAAATGACGTCGTTGGTGCGCTCCATCTCGGTGCTGTTGGTGTTGTAGGTCGCGACGTTGCGGCTCAAGATCAAGGCGTCATTGAAGCCTTCGAGGATGTCTTCAAACGCGACGCGCTCTTCTTTGGAAAATGCATTTGCCATGATTGGCTCCTATTTCAAAATGGTTTACTTGGCCGCTTGCTTCGACTTCTTGTACTGGATGACTTTGGTGAAGTCGCCAGACTTTGCCGCCTCAGTGCGCAGCCGCTCGAGGGTTGAGTCCACAGTCCCAGACTTGTTGCCAGTTCCCTGGACAGTGCGTTCCGGTGCCGTGGCTGCTTTGCGTTGCGTAACTTTCAATTGAGTCTCCAGTTTAGCCACCGCGAAAGCAAATTTCACGGGGTCGGTGATGGTCGAGATTTCCTTGGCCTTCTTCGGGTTCTTGCCCAGCGCGTAGATAACCAGTGCGGGGTTCTCAGCTCCTTGCAGCACGATGCCTTGCTGGGTGACGTTGAAGACGTCCTGGGCTACTGCCTCGGCGTCATCGAAGTCCTTCACCTTCAGCTCAGCTTTCGCCTTGCCGTAGGCGTCCAGTTTGGCCTGCCAAGCTTTCTGCTGCTCCTTTTGGGCAGCTTCGGCCTGTGCAGCAGCTTGGTCAGCTTCACGTTTCCGGTCGTACCAAGCTGTCAGCGCTTGCTCGAACTTCTCAGTGTCGTAGTCGTGGTCTTCAAGAGTGGGCTTCTTGCCCAGGGCTGCCGGCTTGGTCTCAGCAATCTTGGTGGCGTTGAGCTTCTCTTCCAGTTCACGGATGCGACGCTTGTCCTCGCGGTTAGTCTTGCGCAGTTCACGTACCCATTCAGGGGCTTGGGTCTCTTCTTCGGTGGGAGGCGCTTCCTCACCAATGGTCACGACAACATCGTCGGACTCAGCGGCAGTTTCCTGGGTGACTTCGCCTTCGTTGTCATCGGACTGGGTTTCGTCGGTAGTTTCACCGTCTTCGCCCTCGCCGTCCACAACCGTGGTTTCGTCTTCCAAGGTTACCACTTCGTCATCTGTTGCTGCTTGACCGTCTGCCTTTTGTTTCATTTCATGACCCCATTCAAAACTCACCCATTAAAGCGGCTGGGTGGGAACCGCATNCTTCGAGGATGTCTTCAAACGCGACGCGCTCTTCTTTGGAAAATGCATTTGCCATGATTGGCTCCTATTTCAAAATGGTTTACTTGGCCGCTTGCTTCGACTTCTTGTACTGGATGACTTTCGTGAAGTCACCAGACTTTGCCGCCTCTGCGCGCAGCCGCTCGAGGGTTGAGTCCACAGTTCCGGATTTGTTGCCAGTTCCCTCGACAGTGCGTTCCGGTGCCGTGGCTGCTTTGCGTTGCGTAACTTTCAATTGAGTCTCCAGTTTAGCCACCGCGAAAGCAAATTTCACGGGGTCGGTGATGGTCGAGATTTCCTTGGCCTTCTTCGGGTTCTTGCCCAGCGCATAGATGACCAGTGCGGGGTTCTCGGCTCCTTGCAGCACGATGCCCTGCTGGGTGACGTTGAAGACGTCCTGGGCAGTTGCCTCGGCGTCATCGAAGTCCTTGACCTTCAGCTCAGCTTTCGCTTTGCCGTAGGCGTCCAACTTGGCCTGCCAAGCTTTCTGCTGTTCCTTTTGGGCAGCTTCAGCTTGTGCAGCAGCTTGGTCGGCTTCCCGTTTCCGGTCGTACCAGGCTGTCAGTGCTTGCTCGAACTTCTCAGTGTCGTAGTCGTGGTCTTCGAGTGTGGGCTTCTTGCCCAGGGCTGCCGGCTTGGTCTCAGCAGTCTTGGTGGCGTTGAGCTTGTCTTCCAGTTCACGGATGCGACGCTTGTCCTCGCGGTTGGTCTTGCGCAGTTCACGTACCCACTCAGGCGCTTGGGTCTCTTCCTCGGTGGGCGGCGTTTCCTCACCAATGGTTACCACAACGTCATCGGACTCGGTGGCAGTTTCCTGGGTGCCTTCGCCTTCGTTGTCATCGGACTGGGTTTCGTCGGTGTTACCGTCTTCGCCCTCGCCGTCCACAACCGTGGTTTCGTCTTCCAAGGTTACCACTTCATCGTCTTCCGTTGCCTGGCCGTCTGCCTTTTTGCTCATTTTCATGACCCCATTCAAAACTCACCCATTAAAGCGGCTGGGTGGGAACCGCATAAACAAAGATCTTACAGTGGAATGCCGTTCTGTGATACAGTTTCGGCCCCTTGAGGTTGCACTTGGCCCAAACCACCGAACTTTTCAATGACCTCCATGGCCTGGCGCTGTTCTGTCGAGTCCACCTCAGCCAGGGTCTTCATGGTCTTGGCCTTGGTTTCGTCTGCCTGGGCCACAGTGAGGATGGTCTTGGCACGAGCCTGGGTGGCATTGGCTGTGGCTTCGTCGGCCGCTGCCTGCAGGTACTGGGTATTCGGATCAGGCTTCTGGTTGGCCTGCTCTTCAGCCATGGTCTGCTGTTCTTCCTCTGTGGGCTTGACGACTCCCATGCGGAGCAGCTTCTTGCGGAAGTAGTCACGCACCTCAGTGATGCCCTCGCCTTCCATGTTCATCATAGCCATGGCGCCCAGGACCTGCTTGGTCTCAGCGTCATCGGTCAGGGAAGCCATGCCAGTCAGGGCGCGGACCGTGGCTGCACGCTTGCTCGAAGACGATGGGCCAACATCCACATTGACGTCGAACTCGGCTTCAGACAAGTCGTTCTCAGTCTCAATCTCGCCCTTCTCGTTGACCACAGGCTTGGCCAGCTCGACAGACTGCATCTCGTTCTGCGGGCCGATGGACTTCATCTTGCGACCTTCTTCGACCAGCACGTCACGGGCCATGCTCAACCAGATTTCGCCTGAGCGCTTGACAGCCTTGCTCATGTTGCTCATGTAGATGAAGGTCTGCATGTCGAGCTTGTTCTGCACGAGCTCAACTGCCTTGCCGCTGATATTGGGCTGCAGCTCTTCGCCAGCCTGCTGGTTGCCAAGCAGGTCTTGCATGTCCTGTTCGGTAATCTGCAACAGAGCAGCCAAGGCCTGGGGGATCTGAGGCGGCTTGGTGTAACCAATCGGACCAGAGATGGCTTGGTTACCATTAGCGTCGGTGATGGGGTTGACCAGCAAGTAGGGGAAGTTCTTGATGTTGTCGTCAGCCCACATCATTTGGTGGCCGGCGACTTGCTCAGGCGTGAGGATCGGTTTCTCAACCGAGGACAGGGCACTGATTTCACCGAGTTTCGACAGCTGCATGTTCTTCAGGCGCTGGGCGTCCTTGGCCAGGCGCACATGGCCCATGCAGCGTTCAACGTTGTCGACGAACCAGCGCTTGCCGTACATAGGCACGATGGGGATGCACTTGCCAGCGATGTGACCACAATCCTCAAGGATCTTGGCGCCTGACAGGATGTACTTGCGGACACGGCGGCGCTTGATATTCTTCTGGCGAACCTCCTTGCTGCCAACTGCCAACAGGCGTTCTTCCAAGGTCTCATCGGCCTCGAAGTCGGCGTCCTTGTAGCGCTCTTCCTCGCCGTCAATGGTCTCCCAGACGTAGACGGTCTCGCGTGCTTCCTCGACGCGGTAGTACTCAGCCACGAAGACGACGTCAGGCGTCAACCAGTCGAACTCGTACTGGTGGACTTCCTTCGGCCACGAGGCTGGGTCGTCGCCCCACTCGTCCTTGTAGGCTTGGCGCGTCATGGACGTGATGACGAAGCAACGCTTGGCGTCAGCCTTGTCTTGGCGCTTGGCGTTCAGGTCGAAGAACACAGACGAGTCAGCATCGAAGATCGGCTCAATGCGGATCCGCTGCTTCTCATCTTCCTCGTCCTCTTCGTTCTCGTACACGGTGCGCAGACGCCAGGCTCCAAAGCCGCCGGCCACACCTTCCTCGAAAGCGTTGTCGTAGGCTTCCTCGGCACCGCTGTCTTGCTCGTCAGCACGGTACAGACCATCGCAGGTGTCCGCCAGCTTGTCGTACTCCTTGCCCTCCTTGCTTACGAAGTCGACGGTAATGCGGTTGTTGCGATATTCGTTGATGATGCGGATGACGGCCAAGTGGATCTTGTTGACCTCGAACTTGGGCTTGTTCTCGAACTGCTCGCCCAGCGGGCCTTCCCACTGAGCACCTGCGATCGAGTAGAACCGGCGGTCTTGGAGGCACTGCAGTCGCTCATCGCGCAAGGCAGATTGGATGTTGTCAAACTCAGCGAGCGCCTCCTGGTGGATGGCAGCAAGTCGTTGCTCTTTGGTTGGTCGGGCCATGGTGGTTCCTTAACGGTTGAAGTGATTGATGGACGCGATCGGCTCGACCTTGACGTCCTTCTTGAAGTTGATCGGCCATTCGTAGTCGACGCAGTAACCGACTGCGGTGGTGATGTGCTGGTACTCGCTGTCCTCTTCCAGGAAGGTGCTGCCCTTCTTGATCTGCACAGTGGCAAAGCCCTTGTGAACATACTTGGCCTTCTCAATGTTCACGAACAGACTGACCTCGCCCTTGGCATTCTTGATCTTGGCTCGCACAGCATTCTGCCGGTCCTTGATGGCTGGTGCCGCGTTCTTCACCTTGCGGGTCACTGTCCAGTTGTTGGAGCGAAGCACTTGTTCCATCTCGGTGTAGTCTGAGGCGTGCCCATGCTTCTCACCGGCTCGACCTGCTGGGTCACCGTAGATGATGACGCTGCGGTTCTGGTGGTTCTTGAACTTCTCCACGAACTCAAGGGCCGACTGCCTGGCCACTGCGGACTGAAGGACAATCTCATCGAGGATGTAGAAGTCATTGCCACGACGCACACCGACGCCTGAGCTCATGGGCGTGAAGTTGAAGTCATGGTGCCACATCAGTTGCTCATTGGGCTTGATGACTTCGTTCGTGTAGTTGTCTGGGCTGTAGTCCTCGTACACTCGGCCGGATGTGGTCTCGAAGCTGGCCTCATACTCCTGCCGATATTGGCGCGGTGACATGCGGCGCTTGGCTGCGTCGATCACGTCCTTGGGTAGGATGTCTGCTGACTTCCACGTGTACAGCTTCCAGTCAGGGTCACCACCGGTCCGAGCGTACTCAGCCATCTCGAAGTAGTGGTTCAAGCCGTCAGGAACCCCGATCAGCCAACACCATGGACGGTAGTCAGGCTTCAGCGGGTTGAACGTGTCAAGGGCTGGGCTGATGTTCTCCTGCCATGCACCTTCGCGCACATCGGCAATCTCATCGATGACGCCTCCGATCCAGAGGACGCCTTCCATGCGCTGAGGCTGATCAAGACCGATGAGGCTGATCGTGCTGCCGTTGGGCAGGCGGATCTGGAGCTCGGACTCGCTGACTGAGCGGTCGCCAAGGACTGACGTAAAGCAGAGGCGCTTGAGGTCTTGCCAGTAGATCCGCTTGACCTGGTCCCGGGTGGGAGCGGCCACGAAGTAGGGTCCTGGTTCCCTCATGGCCTCGCGCACCACGAATCGCTTGGCTCGTTCAGTCTTGCCTGAGCGCCGCCCTGCTGGGACCACCTTGAATCGCACCTTGTCATTGACCAAGGCGGTTTGAGTGGAATGCTCAGTCAGCGGGTACCACCGCTCCATGTCCTTCTGATGGGCGAGGTCGGTCATACTGGAAGCTTCTCCGCAATCGACTTGAGGGTCTCGGACACGGCGTCTGAGTTGCCGCTGACGGAGACGGTTTGCACAGCAAGGCGCGGTGCGTAGAACGGAGCTGCTGCTTTCGCGGCATCAATGCGTGTGGGGAAGTCAGCGTAGACTTCTTCTTCCACAAGCTCCTTGCTCTTCTCATTGCCCTTGGCGTCGTACTTGACGACCCAGCGCTTGTGCACGATGCCTTCACCACGGCTGACCTTCAGCAACCACTCATGTGGGAGCAACCCGGTCTCCATGGCGGCTTCGCGGGCTTTGGCAGTGACCTTCGTCACCGAGCCTTTCGGCCGTCCACTGCCTGGTCTTGGTCCACCAACTGCCATAATCTGTTCTCCACAAAGGTTTTCTGGTTGTTTACCACATTGGAAGTGGATCGTAAACTGTTTCACCACCGGCGTAAACCTCTCTATCACGTGTGGAGTTTTTCGTACACCAGCTTTATGGCCGCTACACATCTGCGGTGGCGTAGCCTGTGTAGCGGCAATGTGTAGCGACCTAAGTTGTTGATTTATAAGACTTTCTACAGATACTACAGATTCTTCTTACTTTTCTATAGAAGAAGAAGAAGAAGAAGAAGTAGATATAGAGAGAAGAGAGAATAGGGAATTGAGTAGTTGCGAATAATCTGTAGCGGGAACCAGAATCTGTAGCGGGAGTAGCAAAGCCACCTAAGCGCTTGATTCCAAACGGCTTTCTTCACGCCATGTAGTCCATTTCCTACGCCGCGTAATCCATTGTTTACAGAACAGTTTCCAGCGGACTACAATCTCTACTGTTCGCCTGGCCGTGTCGTGTCTCCTTCGGTTGCCCACAACCTTGGTCCGCGTCGATCGCCCTCAGCAAGTGATGTGGCCAGGCGAACACCTTTTCGTGCGGCTGAGCGCACGGTGGGCCGATGCTGAGGCGGCTATGATCGACGTAATGAGGACCGAAACAAGATGGCAACCAGAACAAAGAAGGTGGCTCCAACCACCGACCACAAAGCAACTGCATTAGTAGAAACCAAGCTCAAGGGAAGTGGACTCACTCTCGAAGACGCCAAGCTGCTGAGGATGACGGCACTTAGTGCCCAGCAGACAGCTCAACATCACCAAGCATTCAAGCAACTCTGCAGCTTGAAGATCGAGTACCTCGATCCTGCAGGGTTCCCCATCTCGGACTGGCCTGGGTCCAAGCCGTTCTACCGCATCCGCTACCTCGAGACGCCGACTGACTTCGCGGCCATGACCGAGAAGAAGCCGGTTCGGTACGTGCAAGAACCCAACACGGCACCAGTCGCCTACTACCCAGGCAACCAAGATTGGTCGGCCATCCTCAGCGACACGGACCGGCCCATCATCCTCACTGAAGGCGAGCTCAAAGCCGCCAAGGCCTGCAAGGAAGGCTTCCCCACCATCGGGTTGGGTGGCGTGTACAACTGGCGCAGCCACAGGCTCGGCCTCACTTGGCTCCCCAGTCTGGACTCAGTCATCTGGCTGAAGCGCAACGTCTACATCTGCTTCGACAGTGACTACAAAACCAACCCCATGGTGTGCGCTGCTTTAAGGGAACTTGGTGATGAGCTCCATCGCCGCGGTTGCTTCGTCCATCTCGTCAGTCTGCCCCAGCTGCCTGGCCTTGAGAAGGTGGGGCTTGATGACTTCCTTGTCCACGCCGGGCCCTCAGCCGTTTCGATGTTCCGTGGTCTGCTCACGGAAGCCGAGCCGCTGGGCCTGACCGCGCCGCTTTGGGGACTCAATGAGAAGTACGTCTACGTTCAAGACCCTGGCCTCATCGTCGACCAAGACACTCGATTCAAGGCAAGTCCGTCCGCGTTCAAGGAGCATCTGCAGGCTCCCCTGAATTACCACGAGCGCAGCCTCAAGCAAGACGGTTCAGTCTCCTTCAAAGCAGTCTCAGCAGCTGCTGCGTGGCTCAAGTGGCCACTTCGCACTGAGGTCACGAAGATCACGTACAAGCCAGGCGATGGCCGCTTCATCCAAGACCCTCGCCCCATGTTTAACATCTGGCCGGGCTGGGGTGTTGAGCCGGTCGAGGACGACGTCACGCCGTTCTTGGAACTCGTTGGCCACATCTTCAAGGGGTCAGAGCCTGAAGCAATGGAGTGGTTTCTTAACTGGTGTTCGTATCCACTTCAGCATCCCGGCACGAAGCTGTTCAGCTCAGCGGTCCTGCACGGCATCCGCCACGGCACGGGCAAGTCGCTGATCGGCTACACCTTGGGCAGGATCTACGGGCAGAACTTCACCGAGATCAGCCAGATGGATCTGCACAACAGCTTCAACGAGTGGGCTGAGGGCAAGCAGTTCGTCATGGGTGACGACGTGACAGGATCCAACAAGCGTGCCGACGCCGACTTCTTGAAGAAGCTCATCACGCAGCGCGAGCTCCGCGTCAATGGCAAGTACGTGCCGACCTACGTCGTGCCTGACTGCATCAACTACTTCTTCACGGCTAACCATCCAGACTCGTTCTTCTTGGAAGACGACGACCGCCGCTTCTTCATCCACGAGGTGCAGGTAGGCCCCATGGACGAAGAGTTCTACATGAACTACGACCTGTGGCTGGACACCGGTGGGAGCAAGGCAGTCTTCCACTACCTGCTGAACCGCGACACGGGCGACTTCAACCCAGCAGCCCCGGCCTTCAAGACAGCAGCCAAGGAGCGGATGATCGCGAACGTGCAGTCTGATCTGGCTGGTTGGGTGCGCACCCTGCTTGCAACTCCTGACCACATCTTGCGGGTCGGCGAGGTCATCATCACGAAGGACCTGTTCACGTCGAAGGAGCTGCTCCAGTTCTACGATCCTTCGGGCAAGACCGGGACCACAGCCAACGGGCTGGGCCGTGAGCTGGCACGTGCTGGAGTCCGTCAGGTCTCTGGTGGGAAACCAGTCCGCTTGTCCGATGGTTCACAAGGCAGGTTCTACGCGGTCCGCAACCAAGATGCTTGGCTGGCTTCGCAACCTCAACTCATCTCGAAGCACCTCGAAGACTGGGCGAAGAAGCAAAGCGGCACGCAAAAAGCTTCAAAATATTGAAACCACATGTTTACAGCAGCGCAAGCAGAGCTGTAAAATACAACCTGCTGAGGGAATTCTCCCAACGCGTTATCAACCACTTGAAGGAGTGAATCATGAGCAAATTGCTGGAAGATCCGAAGGTCGCCGCCCTGGTCACCAAGTCCGAAACCGCTGCCACCAAGGCCGCAACGAAAGCCCACCTGGAAGTGGTCAAGTTTGCGATCGAAGCCAACAAGGAAACCGAAGACAAGGCCGTCAAGAAGGCCGTGGCTGAAGTCCTCAAGGGCATCGTGGCCGGCATCAAGGAAGCTGCGTAAGCAGTCTGTCCAAGTGGATAGGAGACTTCGGTCTCCTATCTTTTCATTTGAATGTAAGTAAGGAGTTTCACATGACACGCAAATTCATCGGTACCAAGGTCATCACGGCTTGGCACCAAGAGAAGGACGGCAAATCAGGCATGGCAGTCAAGTACGAAGACGGCTACATCAGTTGGTCGCCTGACGAAGCATTCAAACCTGCCTATCGCTTGGCCGAAGGTCCCAACCAATACCTTACCTTTGGCGATGCGCTTCATTTTCTGAAGCAGGGCCACAAACTGCAGCGCCGCGGTTGGAATGGTAAAGGTCTCACTCTTGAGTTGCAGCGTCCTGACGCCAACAGCAAGATGACATTACCCTACATCTTCATGAGCTACCCCAGCGACGCTATAAACACGCCTGGTGCCCGCGTGCCATGGCTCGCGTCACAGACTGACATGCTGGCTGAAGATTGGCAAATTGTGGAGGGCAACTAATCATGCGTTGCTACCTCGTAACAGGCCCTGGTGCCAAGCGCTACGCCGCCACGAACGCCGATGCTCGCACTACCCGCGATGCACTGGTCGAGCAGCTGGACTGCAAGAAGAAGGGCGTCACCATCGAGCAGACAGACATCCCGGTCGCCAAGGCTGACCTGCTCGAGTTCATCAACACCTTGTGCGCCGAGACTGACGCAAAGGACGCAGCAGAATGAGCCAAGTCCGTCTGATCGCATTCACCCAGCCCATTCAGCCCATTCAGCTGGAAGGCGTCCAGACGGGCGAGGAGCTGGTTGCCTACTGCGCTCGGGTCTCGAATCCTGAGAACCAGGCCAACCACAGCACGGCTCCTCGCCTGCTCAAGTATCTGGTCCGCAACCAACACTGGTCGCCCTTCGAGATGGCTCATGCAGTCATCCAGATTACCACGACCCGCGACATTGCCCGCCAGATTCTTCGCCACAGGTCCTTCAGCTTCCAAGAGTTCAGCCAGCGCTACGCAGCTGTCGTGGACGAGCCTGTCTTGCGTGAACCCCGTCTGCAGGACCACAAGAACCGCCAGAACAGCGTGGAAGTCTATAACGACGACCTGAAGCTGTGGTGGGACGACAAGCAGTCAGGAGTCGCTGCCTACACCTCGGCCGTATACCAACAGGCCTTGGAGCGTGGCATCGCGAAAGAAGTTGCTCGCGCCCTGCTGCCTGAAGGACTGACTCCTTCGCGTCTCTACATGGCCGGCTCAGTTCGCAGCTGGATCCACTACATCCAACTCCGTGCCGGCAACGGTACCCAGAAGGAGCATCGCGAGATTGCCATCATGTGCCGCCTCGCTCTGCTCGACGTCATGCCCTCACTCCAGGAGATTCTCGATGCAACGCAAGATCACTAAGCCGGCCGCTCCTGTCAAGGACATGGTCAACCATCCGCCTCACTACGCTGAGACTGACAACGGGGTCGAGTGCATCGATGCCATTCGCGCCGCCCTGGGCAAGGAGCAGTTCATCGGCTTCCTTCGTGGCCAAGTCATCAAGTACCAGTGGCGCCTTGGCAAGAAGGACAGCTCGGTCGAAGACAATCGCAAGGCCATCTGGTACGCTACCAAGCTCGATGAGGTGCTCAATGAAGCGTAAACGCTACCTCTACACCTGGGTCGACTGGGCCAAGGAGATTCTGGGCTGGATCTTTGGTCTGACCGCAGTAGTCATCCTGTTGCCAGTCCTGGGCTTCATCCTGAAGCTCCTCTGGGTCTTCTTCATGATCGGCTGGGATCTAATCAAATGAGCAAAGCTTTCGCGACTCTGGGCCTTCCTGATACCGCGACGCCTGACGAGGTCAAGGCCAAGTGGCGGGAGCTTTGCATGATCCACCACCCAGACCGCGGAGGCAACTCTGTGGAGTTCAACACGATCAGAAAGGCGTACAAGGCGGCCATGGACGAAGCCAGCGAACCAAAGCCATGCGGCACCTGCAATGGTGTTGGCAAGGTCACTCAGACAGCTGGCTGGTCATCGATTGAGATGCCATGTCAGGTGTGTGGAGGCTCAGGTCATGCCTAAGAAGCCCAAGACCGTGCAGGTCGGTAGCCGCGAGTACTTCGATGCTCTGCTGGCCTACTACTCAAACCGCTCAACAGCCATCACTCGTGGTCGAGGCAACCTGAGCCGCGAGGATCTGGAATACGTGGCTGAGGCTGCTTCCAAGCTGAAGGACAAGCGCCTGCAGGAATGCATCGCTGAACTGATTGGCTGGGGCGACGATGAGCGGTCTGAGCTTGAGACGCTTCTGGCCATCGGCTTTGAGGCCATGAAATTGTGCAGCCCAAGTCGCTTGCGCGAAGCAGCGATGAGGGTCAGTTTGAAATACTACATGAAAAAGGAGTTCAGTCATGCCCAAGAATCCATCGACCAGTCAGCTGGTAGCGTATCTGGTACCGAAGCAACTGTCGGTCATTCTGGCCCGAGTGATGGGGTTCAGACCACCGCCGTGTCTGGCAGTGTTCAAGGACAAGGTCACTCAGCAGATTAACATCGTCGACGTACCACTATGAGCTGCAACCAGAACTGTCGACAAGGCCGCGACTGCAACTGCGGTGGCATTCATGTCATACCGGTCAATGACCTGCGTGAACATGTGGCCAACGGCAGTTGCTGGTGCAAACCAACACCAGACGAATCCGTTTGGGTTCACCATTCTATGGATGGCCGTGAGGCCTTTGAAACAGGCGAAAGGAAGCCATCATGAAACCAATGCTTGCATCACCGGCTGGTCCGGTCATCCCATTCCCAATGCTGCTCAGCCCCAAGCTGGACGGCATTCGTTGTTTGATCATTGATGGAGTGGCTGTTGGCAGGTCTTTGAAGCCGATCCCCAACAAGTACGTGCAGCTGCTGTTTGGCCACCACGAGTTCAACGGACTCGATGGGGAACTGATTGTTGAGTCGCCCATCGCCAAGGAGGTGTTCCAAGTAACCACCTCGGGCGTCATGAGTATCGAGGGCCAACCCAAGGTGAAGTTCTACGTGTTCGATGACTTTAGCCACGATGCTGGGTTTGCCAAGCGCTTAGACATAGCCTTCAAGCGGACTCGGCGGCACACCCACTTCGTGCAGGTGCAGCATGACAAGGTGAACCGCGAAGCCGCCATCCTGACCTGGGAGGAAAGCTACTTGGCAGCCGGCTACGAAGGCGTCATGCTGCGTCATCCTGATGGCCCGTACAAACATGGCCGCTCAACTGCCAAGGAAGCATGGTTGCTGAAGGTCAAGCGCTTTGTCGACGCAGAGGCCAAGGTCATTGGCTTCAGTGAGGCTCAGCACAACGCCAATGAAGCCAAGCGCAACGAATTGGGTCAACTGGAGCGGTCAAGCCACAAGGCAGGCAAGGTCGGCAAGCAGACACTCGGAGCCCTCATGGTCAAGGACCTGAAGACTGGCGTCGAGTTCGACATCGGCACCGGGTTCACGGAGTCTCAGCGCCAACTGTTGTGGACCATGGGCGACAACCTGATAGGCAAGGTCGTGAAGTACAAGAGCCAATCGACTGGCGTGAAGGACAAGCCACGCTTCCCAGTGTTCCTTGGCTTCCGTGACCCAAAGGATATGTCCAAATAAATTTGAAATTACCTGTTTACAGCACGGCAATTTCACTCTAGAATCTAATCACGGTCAACCAACGACCGCAACAAACTTGCTGAGGAGTAAATCACATGGCAACCGAAGTCAAATACAAGTTCCCCAAGGCGCTCGGCGCTTGTGCGGATAAACTGTTCGAGCTGCGCAACAAGCGCTTGGCTGAGCAAAAGAAGGTCGATGAGATTGCAGCTGAAGAAACTGCACTCAAGAACCATATCATCGAGAACCTGCCGAAGTCCGAAGCGTCTGGTGTGGCTGGCAAGCTGGCCCGCGTCACGGTCGTGACCAAGCAGGTGCCTCAGGTCAAGGACTGGGACGCTTTCTACAAGTACGTGAAGAAGACCGGCAGCTTCGACCTGATGCAGAAACGCCTGACCGACGCGGCCATCAAAGAGCGTTGGGAAGCGGGCAAAGAGGTTCCGGGCGTCGAGCACTTCAACGCCGTGTCCGTCTCCATCAACAAGGTCTGATCATGACACGCATCAACTGTGTACCAGTCGAGGAGCTTCATCAGAAGCACTTGGTGGCTGAGTATCGTGAGCTGCCACGAGTGTTCAAGCTGGCTGAAGCTGCAGCCAAGCGCGGTGGCGCCACGGCTCCTGACACGTACACGCTTGGCGCAGGTCATGTGAAGTTCTTCTACAGTCGTCTCAGCTACTGCCAGCAACGCTTCAAGCAGCTCGTAGCTGAGATGATTCGCCGCGGCTACAGTCCGCAGCACACCGAATGCCCGGCAGTCTCAGTGCCAGCAGGTTGGTTGCAAAGTTGGTCGCCCACTGAGGCAGACCTGCTGATCAACCGCCAGCGCATCGCAGACCGCATGCCCAAAAGTTGACGTCAATCAGGATCTTGGGGCGCTGCTCAAGGTTCTGATCTTTTCAACCAGCGCAGTGCTAGTACACAAACCACTAAGGAACCATGATCATGGCTACAAAGAAAACCCAAACCACCGCTCTTGTCAAATGGGACGAGGAACTTGCCAAGCAAGCTGAAGTTGCTGCAGGCATGGAGGCCAACACTGGCGGCGGACAGTTCTTCAGCACTAAGGGCGGCATCTTGTCTTGGCAAGATGCTCCGCTTCCTGGCAACCAGATGGCCGTTGTCATCTTGGACTCAGTCCTCGAAAACGTGTTCTATGAAGGTCGCTACGATCCGGACGTGCCGCAAGGCCCGACCTGCTTCGCCTTCGCTCGCGAAGAGAAGACCATGGCACCTCACAACCTCGTCGTCGAAGCAGGCAACGCCCAGCACGACCAGTGCGCCGGTTGCCCCATGAACGAGTTTGGCACGGCTGAGGTCGGCAAGGGCAAGGCATGTCGCAACACGCGCCGTCTGGGCATGATCCCAGCAGGCACGTTCAATGCAGCAGGCAAGTTTGAGCTGAATGAAGACAAAGACCACTACGAGACCACGGCTGTCGGCTTCATGAAGCTGCCGGTCACGTCCGTCAAGGGCTACGCCAGCTTCGTTAAGCAGGTGGCCGGCGCTCTGCGTCGTCCTCCATTTGGCATCGTGACTAAGGTCAAGGTTGTGCCGGACCCCAAGAGCCAGTTCAAGGTCGTCTTCGAGCCGATCATGAACCTGCCTGACGAGCTGATGGGCGCCATCATGAAGCGCCACGAAGAAGTCAAGTCTACCATCGACTTCCCGTACCAACCGGCTGAGGAAGAAACTGTGCCGGCTCCGAAGCGCGGTAGCCGAGCAGCAGCGAAACCTGTGGCCAAGCGCGGCGCCCGCAAGTACTGATCCTTGCAGGAGCCTTTGCCCGGCGTGCTGAACTAACCCTTGGCCGCCGGGCCTTTTTGACTCAGGAGCAACAATTATGAAGAAACTAGTGACGAACCCGGCGCTCCAGTCTTGGCTGGCTCTGAATGACGTCCTGCGCGAAGCTGATGAGCCTGCGTGCCAAGCCCTCCTGAAGGAGGAGCTTAAGGGCCGCAAGCGCAAGCAGTTCATCAAGCGCATTCACAGCAGACTGAACAAGGTCCGCGCCGACCGCGAACGCATGGAGCTGGGAGCATCATGAACGCAGAACAATTTTATGAAGAGTTCAAGGTCATTCTTGACCAACTTGGTATTGGGTGGTTCGGTAAGGACCAAGCTCAAGTCTCTGGCCATTTGACATTCATTGTTGAAGATGGCGGCAAGAAGACTGTCATTGAGCTTAAAGTGGGAGATGGCGAATGAAACAACCCAAACCAGTGACCGTTGACTTTGAAACGTTTGGCATCGAGGGCAGACCAAAATACCCTCCCATGCCTGTCGGCGTGTCCATCAAGTACCCTGGCAAAAAGTCCAAGTACTACGCCTGGGGACATCCCACTGGCAACAACTGCTGCTGGTCAGACGGAGCTGCTGAACTGAAGAAGGCTTGGGCGCACAAAGATGGCGTCCTCTTCCAGAACGGCAAGTTCGACGTCGACGTGGCTGAAGTGCACTTTGGTCTGCCCATCCCCGCATGGGACAAGATCCATGACACGATGTTCCTGCTGTTCCTCGATGACCCACATCAGATGGAACTTGGCCTAAAGCCATCAGCCACTCGGTTGCTTGACCTACCTGCAGATGAGCAGGATGCAGTCGGTGAATGGCTCATTGCCAACCAACCGGTCAAAGGTGTCAAGATCAGCAAGTCCAAGAGCTCAGACCACTACTTTGGTCGCTACATCGCCTATGCGCCTGGCGACCTCGTCGGCAAGTACGCCAACGGCGACGTGGATCGCACTGAGGCCATCTTCAACTTGTTGTGGAAGAAGACTCTCGACCGTGACATGCTGGTCTCCTATGACCGTGAACGCAAGCTCATGCCCATCCTGCTGGAGATGGAGCGCCAAGGCTTGCAGATGGGCCACAGGCGATTGGCCGATGATGTGGCCATGTACAACGACTGGCGTGCCAAGATCGATGCTTGGATCATCAAGACCCTCAAGGCCGATGCCGACATCAATCTCGACTCAGGCGCCCAGTTGGTTGAGGCCATGGTCAACGCAGGCAAAGCTGATCCTGATCTGCTGCCTAAGACGCCAACAGGCAAGTTCCAAACAAACAAGGAGGCTCTGCTGCAAGGAGTCACCGACAAGGTTTTGCTGGCGGTCCTCAAGTACAGGACTCAGCTTAACACCTGCTTGAACACCTTCATGCAGCCATGGCTTGCAACGGCCAACGCATCTGGCGGCTTGATCTTCACGACCTGGAACCAAATCAAGTCGCCGTCTGGTGACCACAACGTTGGTACACGAACGGGTCGGCTGTCGTCGACACCGAACTTCCAGAACATCCCAAAAGAGTTTGCCGCCATCTTCCACCACGAGGCGCCAACAAAGAAGCTGCCCAAGTCTCCCTTTAAGGAAGTCTTGCCGCCACTGCCCAAGGTGCGCAGCTACATCACGCCGTTCAAAGGCGAGATCTTCATCGACCGAGATTATTCGCAGCAGGAACCTCGCATCTTGGCCCACTTTGATGGTGGAGCCCTGATGGACAAGTACGTCGAGAATCCTTGGATCGACTTCCATGACTACGCCAAGGCTGAACTCGAGAAGATGGGTAAGTTCTACGATCGCAAGCCGGTGAAGAACACCAACCTTGGTCTGATCTACGGCATGGGCGTCGGCAAGCTGGCTGAGCGCAATGGTATGACGGTCGAGGAGTCCAGCGAGTTGAAGAAGGCTATTCTGATGCTCTACCCTGGGCTCAAGCAGATGTACAGCGACATGAAGCTGCGGGCCAAGAACAAGGAACCCATCCGCACTTGGGGTGGCCGTGAGTACTATTGCGAGGAGCCAAAGCTCATTGATGGCCGCGTCCGTGAGTTCGACTACAAGCTGGTCAACGTACTCATTCAAGGTTCGGCCGCTGACTGCACCAAGGAGGCGATCATTCGCTACCATGCGGCCAAGCATCCTGACGCCAAGATCGTCCTCAACGTCCATGACCAAGTCACGGTCAGTGTGCCGAAGAAGATCCTGAAGACTGAGATGGAAGTGCTGCGCAAGACAATGGAGTCGGTTGAGTTCGACGTCTCCATCCTGAGCGAGGGAGCAATCTCCGCAACCAACTGGGGTGAACTCCAGGACTACGACAAGAAAGGCAAGGTGCTCTGATGGCCACCAAGAAAGTGATCCCAATCAAGCCAGCGACAAGCTGGTCATTCAGCCGGTACAGCGACTACAAGCAGTGCCCACTGAAGTTCAAACTGAAGCACATCGACAAGATCAAGGAGCCGCCGAACCCAGCCATGGCTCGTGGTGCTGCGATCCACGCGCTGGCTGAGGAGTACATCAAGGGCAAAGGTCGTACCATTCCGCCTGAGCTGAAGCTGTTCAGTGATGAGCTCAAGGCGCTGCGCAAGCAGTTCAAGAAGTCGATCAACGGTATGGTGGTCGAAGACAACTGGTCCTTCACTAAGGACTGGGAAGAAACCGAGTGGAACAACTGGGTTCACTGCTGGGTTCGCATCAAGCTTGACTGCGCCCACCACGAAGGCGACGACATCCTCATCGTGACTGACTGGAAGACAGGGAAGTTCCGCGCTGAGATGAATGAGGAATACATGGAGCAGCTCGAGCTCTATGCACTGGCGGCTCTCCTGTTGCACCCGCACCTTAAAGAAGTCCGTCCCCGCCTGGCCTACCTCGACCAGGGTACCATCTACCCAGACGCTGACAAGCCGTTGATCTTCACGCCGAAGGACATCGACCGCCTGAAGAAGGTCTGGGCCAAGCGCACGAAGGCCATGATGAATGACACAACCTTTGCGCCGCGCCCTAATGACAAATGCCGTTGGTGCTTCTTCAGTGCCAGCAAGAACGGTCCCTGCAAATACTAAGGAGAAGCAAATGGAACATGTGATGATTGACCTCGAGACCCTCGGCCGCCGTGCCGGGTGCTCCATCCTTTCGATTGGCGCTGTCGCCTTCGATCCCAAGACCAAGCAGCTTGGCGCTGAGTTCTACGTAGTCGTGAACCGCCTCAGCTGCTTCAAGCTCGGTCTCCATGAGGACCCTGAGACCGTTAAGTGGTGGGAAGGCCAGAACGCCGAAGCCAAGAAGATCCTCACTGAGGTCGACGGTGGAGGTGAACATCTGCGTGACGCCTTGAACAAGCTCACTGAGTACCTGAGCCAGTTCGGCCTCAAGAAGGTCAAGGTCTGGGGCAATGGTTCAGACTTCGACAACGCCATCTTGGCCAACTGCTACGCGTCCGTCGGCAGCAACCAACCATGGGAGTTCTGGAACAACCGCTGTTACCGCACGTTGAAGAGCCTGCAGCCTCAGGTCAAGTTGGCCCGCCAAGGTACATACCACAACGCGCTTGATGATGCCAAATCGCAGGCCACTCACGCGCTTCAGTTGATGGGGTGACGAGATGGATGAAGTTGACCGCCAGCTTGACCGCGACGCTCCATGGGACGAAGCGATGATCAAGAAGACTCGTGAGGAAGCGGCCAAGATACCTGCTGGGCGTCCAGGTGACTGTGATCTTTGCGGTGAGTGGTCTGGGCGCCTGGTGAACGGTGTCTGTGCTCCTTGCCGTGATCTTCACAAGCTCCCATGAGAGAATCGAAGATCGAACGCGACGCCGTTGACCTGGCGTGGAAACACCTCGGGGTCATCGGCTCCAAACTCGTGACGCCGGGCGACACAGGGTACCCAGACAGGATTTTCTGGATTCCCGGTGGTCGTCCGTTGTTGATTGAGTTTAAGCGGCCAGGCGAAGAGCCTGAGCCAAAACAAGAATACATCCATGCTCAGCTTAAGCAGCTAGGCTACCAAGTAGAGGTACACGACAATGCAATCAGAGCTTTTTCCGCCGTCATCGAAGCCGTGGCAACCACACGCCTACCAAAAGAAGGCCGTCAAATTCTTGCTCGAGCACGCAGCATCTGCTCTGTTCTTAGATCCAGGGCTGGGCAAGACTAGCATCACGCTGGCTGCCATCAAGCTGCTCAAGCAGAAAAAGCTGCTGGACAAGGTCCTGCTCATTGCGCCGCTGCGCGTTTGCTACAGCGTGTGGCCCAAGGAGGTCAGCAAGTGGACTGACTTCGGCGGGCTCAAGGTAGCTGTGCTGCANTTTGGAGGGCTCAAGGTAGCTGTGCTGCATGGCCCTAGGAAGGAAGAGGCGTTGAAGTCTGATGCAGACGTCTACGTCATCAACCCTGAAGGTCTCGATTGGCTCCTGCAAGCCAAGAAGACCAAGACTGCCCAGGGCAAGACCAAGGTCGAGGTCGATCTGCGCCGCTTCAAGAATCTCGGCTTCGACACGCTGGTCGTTGACGAGCTGTCCAAGTTCAAGCACACCAACACCAACCGCTTCAAAGGTCTGAAGCTGGTGCTCAACACCTTCCGTCGTCGCTGGGGCCTGACTGGCTCGCCGGCGTCTAATGGCCTGCTCGATCTGTTTGGCCAGTGCTACATCCTCGATCAAGGCCGCACGCTGGGTCCGTATATCAGCCACTACCGTATGAAGTACTTCGTGCCAAGCCATGACGGCTTTAGCTGGAACATCCGCGAAGGTGCTGAGGACGAGATCTACGAGCGCATCAGCCCACTCGCTTTGCGCATGGCTGCTGACGACTACCTCGACATGCCTGCCCTCAT
>JAGJRP010000555.1:0-39003 GCA_022832235.1 Lepidurus couesii | reverse complement strand
ATTAAGTTGTTTTGGTGATTTTCCGATCTGATGCAAAGAACTGGTTTTGTGTTTGGAGCCATCACTGCATTAAGTCTCACTGCTTTAACAGAGAGAACACCAAAGTCAACCACACAACTGTTAAGAAGAGCAAAGTCGAAAAGGTAGGAGGGAACAAACGCGAAAGGACGAGGGAGTAGTTCAGACAGACAGGGAAAACCCGGAAAGGAACACAAACTCGGGGCAGGATATCAACGCTACCAACGAAACCGTCTTTGCCGGAGAAGAAGCACCAGCAGTTATAGCAGGGTTGACAGGAAGAGCAAGGTACGTACACACAGCGAAGTGGTTGCCCAGAAACAAGGTGAACGAAAGATAGGGAAGCAAATGAAGAATGGAAAAGGTGACAACACAGGCGAACTGACGAATTGGATTGGCACAACCATCAGGAAGGTCATAGCAGTAGTTATCGCTGGAGGGAAAGTGGGAAGAAGTATGCAATTGCATCAAGCTAATCATCAGTCAAGGTAATGTTTTACACGACCTCTTGAAGTGGATAACGAGGAATTAACAGTAATCTTTTGGAACGCCATCTACCTAAAGCGGCAGTCGACAATGTACCCGTTAGATGGCGCGGATCGATTTTAAACGTCAAGAAGAAGAAGAAATAGTCAAGTTGGTTCGCGTTTTACAATTTCGGGTTTTGCATTCGCGTTTTATCCATAGTATAAACAAATAAAACCAGGCCGTGCTGTTTTAAGCTAAAGTTTAATAATTAATCGAACTGCGATAACGTTGTCGACTAATGAGGCTTCTAAAACAAGTCACAGGTATATTTATTATATTTGAATGAAGCTTTAACTGTGGTACTTTCTGCTAGAAAACTGATTCAAAGTGAATAAATAATAATAAATCTTGTTTATTATCATAACAAAATTATTTCAAGATTTGTACATTTGAATTTTTTTTCTGCAGGCCTTTTGAGCCAAAATCGGATCCACCTGTCTAATTCCAGGGTATTGTTAAGTACAACTAATGCGAATCGAGTTGATGAAGACTGGCGAGTCAAGTAAAAACATAATTATTTCAACTTCCCCTGCGGAAATTTAATTCTAATTTTACTTCAACTCCCAGAAACTCACTACCACGTAACCCAAACGCTTACGGCCTCTTAACAGACAGTCCTGATTTTTCTTTCGTAAATGGTCGTACTCCAGCCATCACAAGCGGTCGTAAACGACGCATAGAACAGCAGATAATCCTTACAGTAATAATTTTACTATTTTGTATAGTTTTTCTGTGTTTGGAACACGTTTAGTATATTTTAATGTCTTGTACGCTTCTTCTAACCTAGGATAAAGTCATGAGCGTAGTCAAAGAGATGAATTTCGCCAAAAAGCGCTATGCTCAACAGCTGGAACAAGATGTTGTTCGAAGAAAGACTATTTTGAGTCAAAAGCTGAAACCCAAGACGCAAATTCCCTCATCTGCCAAACCTTCAGTTTAAATACAGCGAAAACCATGTTCAATTTAGTAAACGAGGAAACCAAATAGACAAATTGCGTAATAATGTTCGCTGTTTTTGTTTCACTTTTCACCACTAAAAAATCCTCACTTTTTGTTGCTAACAACAAGCTTGTATGGGTGTATAGCTCAAGTTTCTTACTAATTACAGACTAGTTGTTCATTATATCCAGAGAAGCTGCAGAATGAATGGGTGTGTGGAGGCGTGGTTGTGTATATTGGCAAAGACGAGAGGAGTTTTCGGTATGTGTTTTTTTCAAGGGATCTGCAGATTTTCGCAATTTTTGAACTGGTCGTCATCCTTGCCGAAGACCCAGGTCAGCATTTGCTTGGCTTTCATGCTAGCACGGGTTAAACTTTTGCTCCGCAGCCAACTAGTACTGGTATGAGAATCTTGTAAGTCGCCGGTTTCGCTAAACGATTCTTTAATTCGAATCTGTTTCAAGATGCCAACCAATAATTCGTCCACATTGTGGTTTATAGCCACGGAAGTTTCCGTAAACTTTGTTTCGTAGGCGCAGGCCAGACATTTTCCATCTACGGCATACAGAAATCAATTAAAACATTTAAGAATTGGACATTAAATTTATTATAGTCTATACTTTTATCCACTAGGTGGCTTTTTCAAATATTTATTTTAATTGCTAGCCACTAGATGACCTTGTTATTCATTTTAATTACTGTCGACTAGATGGCGTTTATTATACTTATCGACACCATAAAAATGAAAAAATATTTACTCACCTTGCGTAGAAATCACTCGACTTCGTGCGAGGTCAATTTTATTTGCCACGACGATGACAGCCCGGTTCTTTAGAACATCCCAGTTTCGTAAGCGGGCTAGTTCGTCTTCAACCCGCGTAAAACTGGCTTTGTCAACCACGCTGTAGACCATAACAAGCGCATCTGGCAGCTCCTTTCGGTCCAGATTTGTCTAAAGTATTGCTCTTCATTTAGATTCTTTCTGTCACTTTCCCCAGAAACAAATAAAACGGGCAAGGTTTACTTTCATGTTTGATAGGGTGGTAAAGAAGAGTTCGGATTCTTCTCCATTCAACATGACGGAAATCGTGCTCGCAGTTCCATCCTCGTCTGCCAAGATTAAAATTATAGGTATTATTAACCTAGCCAGGTAGTAATTAGTATTCCTGCCACTCTATAAACTCCCCAACATGTTTTCGTTTCGTAAAGTAATATTTCCTTTGGGGAGCTATGAATAACATTCGCTTAAGTAAACTGTTTACAACCTCAGCTGCTTTCCCACGCAGCTGTAGATTTATGATTTTAGATGAAAAATTACTGAGCAAATATACTCTTGTGCAACAATATATGCGAAGGGGAATTGGTTATTTTACCCTCTATAAGTCTATAATGATAACTCCGTTAAAAGGAAGGAGAGAATCAACTTTACCTAGTTTCTGACGGTCGTATGTGTTAATGCTCTCTGACGTCATGAACTGGCTCAACAGTGCAGTTTTCCCCACGCCTGGAACGCCAACAATGGTGACTCGGTAACTCTTGCCTCTTGTTTCTGCATGTTGAACAGGTTTATTGCTGGCAATGGCTTGCGAGCTTCTGCAGTCTGTGCCAAACCATGTAAATTACTGTTACTTTAGGAATTTCCATGTAATGAATTTCTGAAGATTGTTTTTCCCGCCCCCTCTTACCTGAGTTCCTTTTCTTTCGGAATGAATCGCCGCGGTTCACTAGTCCTATTAAAGAAAATTAAAATGAATCATTTTAATTCCCCGTAATTTCATTACATTTTTCGTGTTCGATGCAAAAGGGGCTACTTTGTTCGCAAAGTAAAGTTAGAGTGGGGGTGCGTAGTTTTCTATTAATACGTGTACGCAAGCTGCAAGAGGCAACTATCTATAAATAGCTCAAAAATGCCGCTCTTAGCGGTTCTGAGGATATTACTGCGAACGGCCAGAAAAGCGGATATGTTAACATAATTTTATTCCATTCTTGATGATTAGGTATGTAAAACTGGACTAAAGTATTCCCATTTAGTTCAGCGGTGGCCCTTTCAAATTTACCTTGAAGCAATGCTCAACGCTATCATTGCAGATAGCTGCGCATAGTAGATAAACTGCTTTCCTGAATTAAACCAATTTTAACATTCATTTTCAAGCTTTTTGAACGTATTTAAACAGGTTCCTAATTTGTTAGTTAATTCCAATTTTGTTAGTTTATTTACTTGGTAATTTTATCATTCTGAACGTTCAGTATTTATTGCATTTATTAGATTGCAATATCGTATTAATTCAATATGTATCTTTAATTCTAATTGTAGTATAGTTTCTCAGCTTTAGCAGTGAAAGAGTTAATTGAGTGTCTTTGAGCTAATTGAGTTAGTGGAGTTAATTGGGATTGTAAGGAACACTCACCTTTGGAGGTGTAACTAAAGGATCGGATGCAGAGCGAATCTTCCGTGTCAGTTTCAGTCTGGCTTTGGAATTGATTGCCAGAAGCAAAGTTATTAGGGTCCTCGCCGTCAGGTATGCCCAAGTACCCGTACTTGGGGCCAATCTTCTGCTGCGCTCCGCCAGGCGGGTTGGTAGCGGGTTGGCGAGTGGAGCTGGTCCGCTTCAGTTGGACTTGTCTCATCCGACAGGCGGGCGACTTGTCTGCCGGGTTCCTGGAGGAAGCGTGCCGGGCTAACGACGGTTTGGCCCCCGAACCGGGACTGGACCGCTGCCCTCCTCCAGCCATTGCCATAGTTATATCTGAACTCTGCTGCTGGGTAATCGTGATGCTGGAGAACTTGGCGCGACGACTGGTGGGCGGGGTCGCGTCGGGAGTGTCATTAAAACCACTACCGTTATTGTCGTACGTCAAACGAGAGGTACTGGGCATCTTTAGCAAGAAGGGATTGTAGGATTGCTCCTCGCTTTGCTGCAATGAGCCTTCGGTTCCGGAGAGGTCTGATCCGGCGGCCAGGTCCAGCGGGTGATGGCCATCGGTTCGGCGTTGAACCAAGGGTCGGTTCTGCCCGTGTATCCGGTCGCTTTTCGAACGGCGCGCCGCGTGTCTTTGTTTATGTCGAGCATTACCGGACGGAGTGCCAACAGGCGAATCGTAGGTTTTGCTAACATTGCCACTACCGTATTTGGTCACGGGAATATTCACCCCTTCCCTCTGCACTTTCTCGCCAATATAACTGCACGGGATATCTGTGTTGGCCAGGCAAACCGACGCGGAGCGGTTTTTACGCGAGTATTGACGGTACATGTCTTCGTCACGGTCACTCATTTTTTACAGCTTCTGGTTATCAGAGATTATGGGTCTAAAAGTACTATACAAAGAAGATGCAGCAGGAAGAACAGGGCCGTCAGACTGCTTTTCCAAACTATCACTAGTGGTGCGATGCTGAGTACCGCGTACGAAAATAACTGCCGCTGGAACGCGGAGAAAAAGGGAAAGCAGAAATTAATCGAACAAAAAAGGAATACTGTGGCCATCTAGTGGCATATTTCTAACCGAACTTGACATTTTCTTTTATATTTCGCCGAAGTATTTCTCTAACTCACTTAACTACTTAAGTTTATCCTAAGTATCTATCCTATGTATATCTACATTAACTCTTACTTAGTTATATCCTACATTGCATTTTACTATCATGTTTGAAGTGTCTTTCGTAACGAAAATAAAGAACTCTATCTATAAAAGTCAAGACATTTTATTGGTAATTAGCGCACTCTTGATCGCTAGTCAGTAAACTATATTTGCAATCTATAGTTAAGAGCTTAATACAATTCATGCTGTAATAATAGTGAATATTTTAAGTGGATTCAAACTAAATTGTATTACATTCACGTTCAGAGAAAGATTAACGTGAAATTCAAATATGGCGCGTTTGATGGTTTTGCCACTTGACGCTCAAGTCTGACAGCGCTGAAAGCAGCGTCTAGTGTCACAGTTTGTTAGGAGTCACCTTATAAAAGCCCTACTCCCTGCATTTACCAAGAGCGCAAAGCGAAATGCCAGCAAGGACGATTGTTGCTTAGTTTACATACGCGTGGTTAAAATTCCGTTGTTTCTCTGCACCAGTTTTTTCTAGCGTAGTTCTAACCAGTAAAAGGGGAAGATATTTTCCCCTTTATTTCGCCATGTCGCAGACGCCGAGCAAGAAGCGAGTCTGCTATTATTACGACAGTAAGTTCCGTTCGCCTTTGTTTGACTTATTTTTTCTTACCTTATTTGCTTCTTATTACTGTTTTATTCTCATAGAAGATTACGCATTTATTTTAAAATAAGTAATAAACCACTTTTATTACTTCAATGCTTCATTTTTAACTTAAAGATTCCCAAAAAGCCCTCTTTTGGAGCGAGTTACTCGTCATCCAAACCTATTGGAGTGGATCACTTGGTGGCGTGCTAAAATGGTGCGGATGACGTCCCACCCGCCCTTTTCTCATGGCATTTTCTTTGAAATACCCATTATAAAAGCTTGGAATCTTAACAAATCTCTACCAACTATTGTGGACCAGCTTAATACATATTTTTTTCCTAAAATTTATTGATAAATTACCCAAATTTAACCAAATATAACGAAACTACCGTGCCATGTTTTGGTCTTCCATACCTGAACTCTCCACAATTACAGTTATCCCCCAAGTAATAAAAAGAAATTACACAACCGTTAATAAACAGAAATTAAGGGTTCAAGACTAAACGAAAATGATAACTATTAAACTGAATGGATATTAAATATATTAAATAAATTAAATAAGATAAAGTTATATTAACTACATTTCATTTCTGTTAAGGTGATATCGGAAACTATTACTATGGCCAAGGACATCCCATGAAACCCCACCGTATACGCATGACCCATAACCTCCTGCTCAATTATGGATTGTACCGGAAGATGGAAATCTACGTAAGTTTGGATCATCTCAACACCATTAAATTGCATTCTCATTATTATTATATATTTTTTTTACAATACTAATAGAGACCGCACAAAGCCACAGCTGAAGAAATGACTAAATTCCATAGCGACGATTACATCCGTTTCCTCCGGAGCATTCGACCGGATAACATGTCTGAATACAACAAGCAGATGCAGCGCTGTAAGAAACAAGCATAAATTTCCTTTAAGAAATGGATAATTAATTGGAAAATTATTTTTGCTTGTTTTTAAAGTCAATGTCGGTGAAGATTGCCCCGTTTTCGACGGTTTATACGAGTTCTGCCAACTCTCAGCTGGCGGCTCAGTCGCTGGTGCCGTGAAACTGAATAAACAAGCCACCGATATCGCCGTCAACTGGGGCGGAGGTCTGCATCACGCCAAGAAATCCGAAGCGTCTGGTTTCTGCTACGTGAACGACATAGTACTGGCCATTTTGGAGCTGCTCAAGTACCATCAGCGCGTTCTGTACATTGATATCGATATCCATCACGGCGATGGCGTCGAAGAAGCGTTCTATACCACCGATCGCGTCATGACCGTCTCTTTCCACAAATACGGAGAGTATTTCCCCGGTACGGGCGATCTCAGAGATATCGGCGCAGGTAAAGGCAAATACTACGCCGTCAATTTCCCCTTACGCGACGGGATCGACGACGAAGGCTACGAATCCATCTTCGTACCGATCATGTCCAAGGTTATGGAAACGTACCAACCCAGCGCTGTCGTGCTCCAATGCGGCGCTGACAGTTTGACAGGTGACCGACTGGGATGCTTCAATCTGACCTTAAAAGGTATTGTACCCATTTCTTTTCTTCTGACTGTGCTAAAGCCCAACTATCAACGGTTAACTATAGCAAAATCGCCCTTATTGCATTTGCGTGTCACTAAAGCCGAAGTTTCGATAGCTAAGCTTAGCAAAATATGCCTTATTGCCATTCCGTGTTGCTAAAGCTCAATGTGCAACGGTTTACGCTTAGGAAAATCTCACTTCTAGCGTTGCCGTGTCACTAAAGCCTAAGTTTCAACAGCTAAGCATGGAGAAATCGCCCTTATCGCAATTTGCTTGTTACTAAAGCCCAAGTTTCAACGGTGAAGCATAGGAAAATCGCCCTTATCGCAATTTCTTTGTTGCTAAAGCTCAAGTTTCAAGGGTTAAGCCTAGGAAATCGCTCTTATTGCATTTCCGTGTCACTAAAGCCAAGTTCCATCGGCTAAGCATGCCAAATCTCTATCTTTAAAAATACTAATTTCCACTTTAAAAGAAAGAAGGAAAGAAACTAATGAATTAATTTCGTTACAGGACATGCCAAATGCGTCGAGTTCGTCAAGAAGTACAATCTGCCACTTCTGCTCGTCGGCGGCGGAGGGTACACGATTAGGAACGTGGCACGATGCTGGACTTATGAAACTGCCGTGGCTCTCAACTCGGACATAGCTAACGAGCTCCCTTACAACGACTACTTTGAGTACTTTGGCCCGGATTTCAAGCTCCACATCTCGCCGTCCAATATGGCCAATCAGAACACGCCAGAGTACTTGGAGAAGATCAAAACCAGGCTCTTTGAGAACCTACGCATGCTGCCGCACGCTCCTGGAGTTCAGATGCAAAGTACTTCTATTATTAGATATATTAATGTTTAAAAAAAATTTCTTATTGAAGGGATTCGAAATGTAAAAAGAAATCCAAAGAAGTTACTGTTAATACTTGATTGAAAAGGATTGAAGACTTATCAATGCTATTTTTTTATTTTTCTTGATAGGCATCCCCGAAGATGCGTTAAACGATGAGACGGATGATGAAGAAAAGGCTAATCCGGATGAGCGTATTTCTATTAGAGCGTCGGACAAGCGAGTGGCGCCGGATAACGAGTTTAGCGATTCGGAGGATGAAGAGGGCAGTCGGAGAGACCAGCGGTAAGGGGAAAAAGAGGATTGGTTTCTTTTTCTAGATCTCTTGTGTTAATGTTATTTATTTTGTTTTTCCCCTTTTTTGTATTTGGCTATGTAACCGAAAAGGACTTACAAAGGAAATCGGAAGAAGGCCCGTACGGAAGGCGCGGAAAACGGAGAACAAGCCGAAGAGGACAAAGCCAAGGGAGAGAAGGAAGCTGAAAAGAAAGCGGAGAAAACGGACGAAGCGAGTGGGAAAGAGGATCCGAGTCGTAAGTTCCACTCTCTTTTATCCATTAACGCCTGATGCGGACTTGATATGGAATCAAAAGACTTGTTGCGAGGCTTGTTGGAATTTTATTTGTATTTTTTCTCTTCCTTTTATAGCCGCGCCAGCCCTGTCGACGGTAAAAGCCGAAGTGGAAGGACACTAAAAGACAAAAAAAGGGAACGGAAGAAGCCAAAAATGAAAAAAGAGGACATTTTTTGCGTTGGTTATTCTTAAGCCGATCATTTTTTTCCTGAGGGGGATCTTTTATGTTAGAAGTACGAAATCTGAGCATGGTTTTGTAATTGTTCCCCTCCGCTTGTAATTCCTGTGCGAAAGACGTGCATCTTTTCGACGTAAATAAACGCATTTTTTATTTATTTGGTTAGTTTCAGTTTGCCTTGATTGCAATGCAATTGTGGTTGATCTTGCCACGTGTGCTTTGAAGAAGTTGTTTTTCTGTTAAATTTGAGACTACGTATGTCATGGCGTGGGGTAAAAAGACCGGAATTTAAGCAGAAATTGACAAATGAATAAGCCGTGTATTAAAAAATTGTGTAGCTGATTACTTAGATAAACTACCTTCTTTGTAGTTTAGCTAAGGGTCTGCGAATAAACCTTTTTAGGGAGCGTTCTACTGTTCTACTTGTACTTCTTACATGGAAATGCTTCGAATTATCTGAAATAAGCTATGACCATTATAACGTATATAAAGTTGACCAGACGCATCGTCTTCCTGTCGCCATTTTGGAAGAAAATGGCGTCCTTTGGGCATTTATTTGCAATGGTATTGCATATCTAGCCAATTACGTTCTAGCGTCCAACGCATTTAATATGCTTATTGTGTTCCAAGCCACGTTTGGACTATCGGGTTGTGTTATATATAATTCACGCATCGCTAAGTGATCACATGAGGATAAAGCAACCGTATAAAAAGCAAAAGCTATTCGAAAATACTGTAACATACTGGATATCGCTAGAGTCGCTGTGCTAGCGCGATGCAAGGACTCCAATGTTGATTAGTTCACTGTTTCTGTTATAGTAACAGTGAAATAATAAATATAGTGTTATATTCCATTTCACTGTCATACATTTGTTGAAAACCCCATATGCAGCTTGCAGAGCAGTTCGGCTTGTAAAGAATGAAGTCCTAGTCCTAGCTTTGAAGATTCGTGTTGCTACCCTGGCAACAATGAATACAGATGAATAACGATATAAAACCCCGTTCTTTACGGATGTAACTTATTTCTTTATCACTGCGCTGTATCCTCAACAAAGGCTACCCGAACTACCTTTTGAATTTGAATTTAATATAAAGACAAGGTCTTTTTTGCACCGGATTAAAAGACTAAAGGAAAGTAATGGCTGTTAATTTAATTTTTAAAAACCTTCAAGTCCTCGAACTACATAAACGAGCGTTTCATTTTGTACTTCAAAGAGTAGTGCTGAGAGCCCCTCAGATTGGCAAACTGTCAAAAAATTCGATGAAATTTCTGCAAGAGCACTCGACGGTTTTTCGGTTCCTAAACTGCTGAAAGGACTGAAAACTGAATGGCTGAAAATGCATTAAGTCGGAGAGAAGAGCAGGAACATCTGAAGAGATTTGGAAGAAAATAGACGAAAATATCTGCAAGAATTCTGCGAGTAGACTGACTTGGGAAATACTGAAAGCTGCAGAAATGCAATAAATGTCCCGACCTTTCATGCAAAAACAATTTTCTTGAAAAAAGGTTAAAAAAAATCCCAGATGAACGGAGCGGTAAGAGGTAAATTTCTTTCAGGGTAAGAAATAGGATTACAGTGCCACTTCGCCAGGAGTTGGAATGTACGTCATGCTTCTAATGACAAGTATACTGTCTAAGGGCTGAGATGAAAGCGTTCCTTAACCGAACAGGTCAAGATGTTTACTCTTAACCGTGTCAATTCAATTGCCCCGTGTTTTCGTTTAATTTTAAAGGAAAAGGAAGCCAAGGAGCCAACCTTCGGCCCCTTTATATATTGCGAGGAAGGATTATCTGAATGTGTAGTCTATCGCTGAACAAGGTGTGTACCAGTCCAGGCAACAGTTAGCAGTTTTGCTAGATATCTAGAACGATTTTCATAGACATTGTTCGAAAACTTCAACTTTCATTCCTTATTTCCAGGGCAAAACGTTTCTAAGAAACAGAAACAGAAATGGCTAACCCAGCATTCGTATTACTGCTCCTGGTAGTCTGCGTGCAGTTGATCCACTGTGCGCCTTGCTTCATTACCAACTGCCCTCCAGGTGGAAAGCGATCCTTTCCGATGTCTCGGTCGCAACATTTCTTGCTGTAGGCATACGATTCTTCCTGTGTTTTGGATAGTTATTCTACACGATCTTTCCATATTTTTTCATACTCCTATTTGTATAGATGTGTGCTGCAGAAATTGGATAAACATTCGGGCATATGCGAGTTCCCTGACCGTTTTACATACTCCGATATCGAATAGCAGTAATCCTGCAGTGTTATATGTGTTGAAACCAATGTAAATTGATTGTAGATTAATTTATTGTCACCGATTGTATAGTGACTTATTATGCGATAAGTAAAAATATTTAATTTCCAGACGATTTTTTTTTAGTAGAAGCTAGACTAGAAAGCCAAGTCGAATGGACCTGCCAATGCCGCAGAAGGTTAAACAAACACGAGAATATTTAGAAAAGAGCTCTTGTGCTAAACGGAGATCGCATTCATTATGTATCGCGATAACCCTGACCTTTCTTTCCTTCGTTTGTAAATACTGTATCTTTAGAAGTGGATGTGCACTTCGCCTGGAGTTCATAAGGGTAGCCTTTCATATACGTCATCTCTTAAATTTACCGGGGATATAATAGGTCTATTTCTCCACATTTTAACTAACAGAATCACCCTCATTGCAATTTCCATGTTACTAAAGCCCAAGTTCAGCAGTTAAGCATAGGAAAATTGCCCTTATCGCAATTTCCTTGTTAGTAAAGTCAGTTTTCTAGGTTAAGCATAGCAAAGTCGCCCTTACTGCAATTTATGTGTTGGTAAGGCTAAGTTACAACTGTCAATCATAGAAGAATCGCCCTTATCGTAATTTCATTGTTAGTCAAGCCCAAATTCCAACAGTTAAGCATAGCAAAATGGTCTTTATCGTATTTCCGTGTTACTAGAGGCCAAGTCTCAACCGTTAAGCATAGCAAAATCGCCCTTATCGAATTTTGATGTCCGTAAGATCGATTTACTCGTGTTATTTAGCACAGGGAATTCTTTTTTCGAGAAATCTAATTTCATATGGATCGTTTCAAGCATAAACATGCGAAAGTATAAGACTTCCATGCCAATTAAAATCGCACATGATGAAACCCATTTAGAAACTTAATGATACTAACTCTGAGGTCTCAACTCTCAACCAACCATGCATCCGTCTTTATAACAAACCATGAGCGGAAATGGAGTGAATAGTATACGTCAGACTCCTTTACTATCGCCACTCATCCTATGCTCGTGTCCAGCTTCATGTGGGGAATTCTGCCCAAATGTCAATTTGATAACAGCAGTTCCAAAGGGGGCAAGACGAAACTGGGCCAGCGCGTATGTGTGTATATGCTCGAACTAAATGGGGCATGTGTGTTGTGTGTGTGTCGGGTATATACGCGGTGTATTACTGATTTTGTGCAACTGGCAGCAAAGTCTTGCGTGCACGGGTCGTGTAATCAATAACCTAGTCTTGGTATGTGGGTGGGGGTGAAAAAGTCCCAGGGTGAAAATACTCCCATCCGCCTCACAAAGTGGCAAAGCATAAAAAAGTGGGTGGGTGGCAAGGGGCAAATCTATGGCTCGTGCTAGCGCCGACGCAAAACTACCCTTCCACCCCAAGTCTTCTGCTAGTGTCAGCTCTACCGAGTACCGTACTTTTGCTCCAACCCGGTACTTTCCAAGAAGCTGACTGCCATTATATACCACGTTTAAATCCGGGTGTTGCTTTTGTGATAATTTTCTAAACCCAAACCAAGCACGATACTGTCCTTACCGTTCACTCCCAACGAATTTTCAGTTGTGACAGACAAGGTAACATAACTCCAACACATCTTACGTGTTCCGAAAGTCCAGTATTTCTGCAGTCGAAGACCAGAAACCGGTCTTGGTTCTTGTTCTTGTTCAAGTGTGAAATTGCTGCTGAAGAAGTGTCAAACGACAGTATTTCGTGACTTGTTTTCTCTATTTCTTTAATAACTACTAATCTTGTTGTTCGTTATAATCTACGTTATAATAGCTTAATAGCTAGCAGTAATAGATCTAGAGATAGTTTCGCGACTAGTAGAGGTTTGAAACAGTTTAAGGTTTTGGGGTATTTTTGGTAAGTTCTTGTTGTTTTGGAACACGTACTAACTCCTAACGGAGCAAGACATTGCAATAACGATCCAAGTAGCCTGTAAAAGTTTTAGGGTGCCATCCGTAGTATAACTTATTAAGAGAGGAGTAGAAGCAAGAGATTTTTATTATAAAATAGCTCAAGTAAAAGATAGGAGACGAGTATAAGGACGCACGTATAGAAAAAATCGATGCTGTGCGTTGCTGCAGTGTTGAGTGAAGACATGCGCTTTTCTGAGGGTGCCTTCAGTATATCCAGTTGCTATCATCCGATAAAACCCCTTTAGGATACACCCATCCGGCACTTTCTTTTGCTTTCCGCTTCACTAACTGGTGATTACTCCAAAAAAAATATAAATAATAATAACTTGGGTGTAGTAAGAGTCCCCCTTTAACGAGTCCTTCATCCGCTCCTCCGCCCCCTAAAAACCTTCGTTTATACGTCTAGCAACAGCCATTAAGAAAAACCATTTATTCCCTTTCTCTATGCAAAAAGCTCGTTTCATTAGCCATTGTATAGGATCAGGACGTTAATTCAAAGCTTGAATATATAGCCATCCATTCGAACATTGTTGAGCTTTCAAGTCTGGAAACCGTTTCACTTCAAGAGTGTGCCCTTGTTTTAAACATAACGTTGGTAACTTGAATTGTTTCTAGTTACCTTTTTAGTAAACAACTTAGACAATTAACGGGTCTAAATGTACGTAATTTGTTTACCTATACATAACTAGTTTTACTAAAAGTTCCAATACATATCTAGAGAATTCAATAGAATCAAGGCTTGTTTACACGACAGCACAACTTTGGAAAGTTCGAAAATTCTATACTGATTTTTCATTGTTGACAGGTTGCGTGTAAAGCGATACTGATCCAAGATGGCCGCCTTTGTCGCGAAACAGATGATGGGTAGCAAACTAAGTATTTACGGCCCTTTCTTTTGCATTCTCTCCTCGTCGCTCCGATTAAATCTAACGCCTGTGATTGTCCCCCACCTGCTTTTAATTATTATTTGTCCGTTCCCTTTGGCAGCTACAGCTTTTAAATTCAATTAAGACGTGAGGTACACAGTTATTGGATTTTGCGTCTTTCCATATTTGAGGTAATCTGGGAGGTGGCGACTCAGAAGACGGTGACTCCAAGGAGAAGGATGAGGAGGCCGAAAGAGAGCGCCTGGAGGCGATTAAGGAAGCCGAAGACCGACGTAAAGAAAAACATCGAAAAATGGAAGAGGAGAGAGAGAAAATGAGGCAAGATATCAGAGAAAAGGTATTAATAATTAAGAGTCCCCAAGCAAAAAAAAAAGAAGCAGAAAAAATCCTAATTGAGGGAGTTCGGAGAATTACAGCCCTTGTTTGTTTTCTTGGCAGTATAACATTAAGAAAAAGGAAGAAATCACAGAAACCCACACAGATCCTGACCCTAATCCGTTGATGCGCAAGAAAAAGACCCCAGAGGAATTAGCCCGCGAAGCGGAAGAAGAGGACCAAGATGAATTTACAAGTAAGAATCCTTTTTGTTTGAATTCAATTCCGTTGACTAGTTTTTGAATTCTTTTAAATTTTGCACTAGCTTTTCTTTTCTAATTGTTTCAATTCGTACTTTTATAATTATGCAGAGCTGAAGAACACCTTAGAGACGCAAGTCAACGAACTGAAACAACAAATCGAAAGCAAATGCGTCCTTCAGTAAAGAACGAAGGGTGGGATACAATATCTGCATGGGTGAAAGGTTTTCTTTCTGTTTCTTGGCAGTACGTACAGTAAAGTACAGTCCGTACGTTAAAAAATTAATAAAACCCTGTGCTGCCCTCTGTTTCTATAAAAACAACCCTTTCCCTCCCCCTTCTCTCCTATCTTAGTGGGGCAAACGAAACTTTTTGATTCCATTTCTTATTTTGAAAGCTTGTATGCGGCCCCAAAAAGCCACCCGTTTGAGCAACGACGACTTTCACTATGCAAGTTAACAACCCTATGCTGCTGCGTGGACATGAACAATTTTGAGATTGTCTTTTTCGTGCTTAGTTGACTTTCCTTAGCGCCATCTGTGGTTATTCCCCCCCAATCTCCCTTTTGGATTTTCATTTCATTTTATGTTCAACTCTTCAAAAAAGAAACCTTCAACCTTGCTCCAGTTGTGTATGTCAATAACTCTGTCTCTCTATCTCTCTCGCGCTCTCTCCTAAACACTTTCTGCAAAAAAACTCCCGTACTATAGGGACACAACGAATTTCGCCGCCGTAGCGGCACTCGGCCTACGCGGTGCCACCTTGTTGTTATTTGTTGTTGTTAAGAATTCCGCGGTAGGAAAGTTTGTACAGATTTATTAGATTATTAGCGAGACCAAAGAAAACCAGAAATGCAAAGGGGAAAAGAACGGAATGATTAGAAAAGAAAACAAAAACAAAAGAAGAAACTTACAACCAAAACATACGGGTGGTTTCAACATTACCACCTGAACGAAAAACGAGCAGCGATCTGAACTAGTCAAAAGAAAAAAACGTTAAGCTAAAGAAAGAAAAATAGTTGTTAGCGTAGTTGCTGCGTTCAAAACGAAAGAAAGGTCGCTTAGGGTCACGCGTGGTCAATTCGGGATGAAACTAGCTAAATGATCATGTTTGCTCTGTTCTGTATATCATTCTAGTGGATAATACAGTCATATGTCAGAACCTGTATCGCCTGGATCATTTGGAAATTTGTGTTCTTTCTATTCCTCCATGGTTACTTTGGGATGAGATCGTTCATATCGCAACACGCGGGACAGCGTAAATTACGCGATGTGAACGCCTCTATCATTTTAAACTGTGTGGGTATGTATACGTGTAAATGCATGTTTGTGTTCTTTTTCCGTTTTGGCTACCGCTAGGATGAGCTTCATAACCCAACACGCGGCCCAAACTCGAAAGAGAGCTTGGGCTATTAAAGCGTTAAGTGATATCCTGTGATGTCATCTAGACAGCCTAACGAGGTTTCAACCAAGCGCTCGTGTAAGCAGCACGACACTTGGTTCGGATACTCAGATCTTAGTTCTAAATACGCCTCAAGTAAATCCGCAAATTCTTCCGCGTCGTTGGAAGACAGTTGCGCTACTTGAGACTGCCGAACGGTTTCTTCCTATAACAACGCGCCATAGTTTAAAATAGTTTAAAATAGCTTAAATGGGTACTGAATCCAGTGATTACTTGACAGTACTGCTTCGCTCTCAGGGTGCGAGCTTCCTCCACTGTACATTTAGGATTCCTTGCAATGCATTGCAAGATTTCTTTTATCTCTTCCAGATCTGGGGGCCCACTCATAACGATAGCAAATGGTGTACCATCTTCTATTTCACAAAATAAATAAACAAATCGTTACAACGATTATCCCAATGCCAATAATTGATCTTTTTTCATGCCTTCGATCCTTATAGAGTATCCGTTACACACTAAACGTTTGTCGGTTACCACACTCGTGGTTTCTGATTCAAACTCGCTTTCCAAAGACAGCAACAAGCTCCAAAGCTCACCGCCCAACAGACTAGAATAAAATAAAAAAAGATTTCCTTTAAAAAATGTCAAGATTACAAAAAGAAACTTTCCCTTTACTTGGCATCCATCGTCGGAAACACGCTTTGGTGCTCTTCACTAGGTAACTCGAACTCGGCCAACAAATGCCGATACAAGACCACCTCTTGCATACGAGAATGATTCCAAATCGACAAACTATTATCGCGGTTCACTACCCAAAACCCCTCATTTACTTTCCCAACTAATTTTCTTGGCTGCTCTTCCACGTGCGCTTGGTTTTTTAAGTTATCTAGGCAGAAATTAAGCGCAGTCGACTTCTTAAACGCAGGAATTTCCTTTCGATCCGTTATGCCCTGCTTCCTTAACGCACGAGGAGTAGCTCTGCAGATAAATAATGACCCAATTAGTCAACTGAGGTGAAATAAGGAATTGATAATTAGATCCAAGAACTGAAGTTTCTTAGTTAAAAAATAAAAAAATCCTTACCGTGCTTCAACTGGCTTTTCTATTTCATCACGGTTTGGTTTCCTGGTTTCACCAGGGAAGTAATCCATAAGCGTTCTCGATGCAGCCGACCCGAACACGGCAACTAGAATGTAAAGATAATTAGATAAAGAAGTATTAATTAACGAACATATTTTTGAATAACAAAATGTAAAGATTATAATTCAACTGATAAAGAAATTTGAACAAATTTGAGTTAAATTCAGTTGAATTGAGATTTAGAAGTACCAGGTATCGGATTTTGTCTAGGAGGTACAGAAACTGCCGGACTCGGTACTCGCTCACTAAACCAGGTGTCAAAACTGTCTAATCTTGGCTGGCGAGAGGAAAATAACGAAAGTTTGGATCGTTTCGGAGGTGGAGCGGACTCTTTATCCCTCGGCATTGAAGAACAGCCTCTTACCAGCCCCACAGGCTACTTAAAAAGAAGGATAAAAAAAAGGAAATAATTACCAAACATTACTAACAAATTTCTGTTACAAAGAAATGTAACTTTACATTCATCGTTTGGCCGTTCAATTTTGCAGTTCCTCTGCTCCAAGAGTCCATTTCTACCAAAATTCCAGCACTTGGGGTAGTAGAACGAAAGGGAAGAGCGAACTCGAAAGGCGCATGGTCTTTCGAGTTCTGCAGCCCAGCATGGGAACTGGAGCCTTTTTCTGGAATTGGACTAACTCGCTTCGCTGTTGCTGACATCGTTGCAATGGGGAACCCACGGTACAGATCCGCTTCATCCAACTTCTTATTCCCAAATGTATCCGAAATTGTGTTATGACTTTGAAATGCTTCGATTTCAGCGTTTGGTCCTTGATTTGTAGATAATTCAGGCCCTAAAGGGTTACTAATGTCGATACGATGCTTTACAGACTCAATAATTCGATCAGGGTTAACAGGTAAGTCAGGCTCTGATCGGGTAGGAACAGGAATGTGCATCCACTGGGTTTGAAGCGTGTTTCGGATAAGGTTCTTAACACAATCCTATTTGCAGAAAAATAAAACAAGTAAAAAAAAGTAATTGAGATTGTAGCTTCTAGCTATTTTACTTTTTATTTTTTTACCTTGTTGGCGAAAAGAACACGAGTTTTGCTGGGTTCTAGATTCACATCCAAGCTACACGCTGGTGCTTCTATAATTACAACGCCAACGGGAAAAAGGGGATCCCTCGTAGAGCCCCACGACGATCCATACAGCTCTTTAACAACCTAAAAAATGCTAATTAATTCAAATTTACATTAAGGTGAGGCAATAAAGTACCTCGATCAAGTCTTTGTCTATCACAGGGCGCTTATTCACGTAAAGGAATAGTCGATCCGGTTTCTGTCGGAAGCATAGCTCGATGGGAGCCGAAGGCAACGGGAGATACAACTCGACATTGATATTTGAATCGTTATTTCGCGCCACAGACAAGTGTTGAGCAACTGGGCGACTGAAGTGATGGGCCAAACTGTCATTTAAGGTTGTAGTGCGAGGTTTTTGCCAAATGATGTGGTGGTTGTGGTGTAAGGTCACGTAGAGCGTTGGATGGATGAGGGTGTAAGCTAATAGCAGGTCTTCAGTTAGTTTTAATTCGTTCTTGCAACGTTTCGACTCTTGGAGCTGCTTTCGACGGACTGGAAGGTTCTTAAAGATGTTCTCAACAATAACCGAAGTCCCTGAGGTTCAAAACAAATTTATGTGTAATAAAAACGGAAATAGAATGACGTATTTCACCCTTTCCGAGGTTCGAAATCTTCTGCTCTTTGACTTCCCCGTTGGGATTCATCGTATACGTCGTGGAAGACTCATCCTGCTCGCGTTTAGTGATAACAGACAAGTTCGAGACGTTACAAACAGCTGCCAACGCTTCTCCACGGAAACCATAAGTCGATAAGCGTTGCAAGTCGTCGTGAGTTTGGATTTTGGAAGTGTAATGGGGTTGAGCCATCACTTGGACATCTTCCGGGTCTAAGCCTTGCCCGTTATCTCTGACTTCGATTTTTTGTAGTCCTCCATTCTCCTAAACAAAAGAGTTAATAGAGATTTCAGTCTGGGTCAAAGTATAAAATTGTTTTAGTATTTAGAAAAAGCTACCAGTTTGACGTTTATTATTGTTGCTTCAGCATCTAAAGCATTCTCTACTAGTTCTTTCACTACACTTGCAATTGACAAGATCACTTGCGAACTTTTTATTATTTTAATTGTTGAGGAAGGCAGACTTTTGATTGTTGACATGTCTGTAGGTGGTGTTTTCGTTGCTGTCGCCGTCCATCTTTTTTGTTGCAATGTTCGAAAACGTCTGCTGCGCGCCAAATAAATAAGAAAAATATCGATAGCTATCGACGAAGCTAAAGCACTCTCCCTTGGCGTAGAGTACCATGGGTTTAAATTATAACGCCATCGGTGGTAGTTCTAATAACCTGTTACTAAAGGGATCATTTTACACTACTGTATAGCAAATAGTTTTATTTTCAAAGGCAATTACATACGTTCAAGGAAAGAAAATAGCCTGAAAATATTATTAATAAATTTAAATATATTTACGCTAGAAAATAGTTCATTTTTATGACAAACTGATACTCTGTTTAATTGAAAAAAATCTAATAGCGAAATTGCCTGTATTGGGAATTGCGCGGATTTAAGGAGCAAATTTCTTCTTTTACAAATATTGTTAGCCTTAGGGTTTTATCACGTGGATCTGTTTACCTTGCTGTTTTGACTTACAGTCTATTTTTTACTAAGTAGAATACTCTAAAGTTCCTAATGAATAGACTGTTTTATATTTGTTTAGCGTTACTACTGAACTTGAGTTTTAGCTCGGCATGGAGGCATTTCTATCGCGGGCGCGACTTTTCCAAAAAACTGAAGGCTGTATCCGCGGATCGCAAACTACCAGGCGACCAATGGTTTGAGCAAGTACTGGACCACTTTAACCCAGGGGACACGCGTGTTTGGAACCAGGTTTAGCCTTGTCCAAAGACCTAACTTAAGAGTCTAAGATTTTCATTCTTCTGCAGCGATATTTCACCAACGACACTTTTTACACCAAAAATGGACCTATTTTTCTCATGATTGGTGGTGAAGGTGAAGCTCAGCCCATTTGGATGGTGGAAGGAGCATGGATGCCATGGGCGCAACATTTTGGCGCGCTTTGTTTCCAACTGGAGCACCGTTACTACGGCAAGAGCCATCCAACCCCGTAGCTCCTAAACTATATACACTAAGGAAAATCGACAAAATCTTAATAATATCCATTTAAATAGAAATATGAGCGTTAAGAATCTGCAGTATTTGAGCAGCCAACAAGCGCTGGCTGATTTGGCGTATTTTATCAAATCCAAAAATGAGGAATATAACCTAACCAACCCTAAATGGATCCTTTTTGGCGGTTCTTACCCTGGCTCGCTAACCGCGTGGTTCCGGTTAAAGTACCCCCATTTAGCCTACGCGGGAGTTGCGTCTAGCGCGCCTCTAGTGGCCACCATTAACTTCCGAGGTATAGTACGTCTTATTATAATGTTTAAAAATATGGTTTACATAATACAGAATTTAACTTCGTATGTGGCCTCAGATTACCTCGCGGTTGTAACCAGATCTTTGGAAACAAGCAAAGCTGGAGGGGAATGCACGGGACAAATTAAATTAGCTAATTCCAAGTTGGAAATTCTTTTGCGCAGTGAAGATGGCCGAAAAGAAATTGAACGGACTTTCGGGTAAACAAGATAATTTTTATTTTTTTTAGAATCTTTTAATAACTTTAACTCTTGCGTGACAATAGGTTGTGTGATAAGCTGACTAATGCGACAGAAAAGGATATTGCCACGCTATTCGAGAATTTGGCGGGAAACTTCGAGGGCGTGGTCCAGTATAACAAAGACAACCGGGAATTCGAAGGGGCTAAAGGCGCGAATATAACTATCGACGTCGTTTGTGATATTATGATAGATAAGAAGGTGGATTCTCCGCTAGAACGCTATGCCAAGGTTAATTCGCTGTGGATGAACACCCGTGATGAAAAATGCTTTGACTACCGCTATAAGAACTTCCTACAAGATATGCGGTCCACTACATGGAATAGTACCAGTGCAGAAGGAGGTAAGTCTTTTAGTCTCCTTCATTAGAAAATTTCCGTCTTATGTGTTTTTAGGCCGTCAATGGACGTATCAAACTTGTACCGAGTTTGGGTATTACCAATCGTCGGATTTAAACGAACAACCTTTCGGTCACGTGTTTCCCATAGACTATTTCGTGGAACAATGTCGGGACATTTTTGGCTCAAAGTAAAAGCTTGGCCATGTTCTCAGCCTGTTTTTAATCTCGCCTCTAGGTTCGATTTAGAGTTTCTGGAAAAGGCAGTCAAACGCACGAACATTTTCTACGGCGGTTTGGATCTTGAGTCGGAACGCATTATCCTACCCAACGGTTCAATTGACCCTTGGCATGCCTTGGGTCTGACCGAAGACCCCCGTTCTCTTTATATTAATGGTATAATAACTTATTCAGCCCCCTGGCAGTAACCCGTATTGATTTATACTGTGGGTTTTAGGTACTGCTCATTGCGCCGACATGTACCCGCCCTCTGACAATGATTCGCAGGAGCTGAAAAACGCCCGGAAAGTTATATTCCAGAAGCTTAATGAATGGATAATGGACTGAGTGTGGAGCACGGTAAATTTAGTAGTGCCAAGTTTAGTCCTGTAAGATGTGCCTTTCATTTTCTCAGTTCGGCGTTCTCGCCATAGAGATTTATACGTACTTTCCAAACTATTTTGTACTTTTGTATACCTAAAACGCTTGTAAGACGATGAAATACATTCATTAATGCAGAAAACGCAGGAAATTACGCTTTTTTTACTTTTTAAGTCTTGGTGGGTTTAAACATCAAGAGTGACATTCCGATTGCGAGGTTTAATTTCAGATTATAACACGCCTCCATGCCTTTAGCTCGCCCGTTAGCCAACGCCATCGGGTGAGCGCGACCCACATTCCCGCTATCTTGTCCGACAGTCCCGGAATAGGCAAAGTGTTGGGAAGATGGGTCACAACATGCTCAGGGCAAGCATGTTAAATAAGTCACTGTACAGTAGTTGATCCTCCTTTTCCTTTCCTTGTGTCTTAGTTTTTTAGTAAAGTTAAAAAGTGCAATAACGTTTGTTAAAGTTTTGTAGTTTTAAAAAAATGGACGAAGTGCAGTTCAATCTTATCCGTCCCACCAGGGAGGCAGTGTCCTTGTCCTTAGATCTGGATTCAAGTGCATTAGTAAACAAGAATGCCAAAGCAGAACATTCCTGTCTTTCTCCTACGACCGTCGTCCACTGCCTGCTCACATTAGGCACGTTCGCTTTTATGGCCTGGGGCGTCTTCAGTTTTCGCGACTATTTATATTACATTCTTCTCTGGGTTGAGCAACAGCGACCCCTCGTTATCTGCCTCATGTTGGTGGCTCTGTTTTCAATCGTGTCCTTACCTTTCACTTGGGGATACATTCTCCTTAACTTGGCCTGCGGCTACATCTTTGGCATTGTTGCGGGCATCGTCACCGTCATTTGTACAGCCTCTTTAGGCGTTTTCATAGCTCATTTGTGTGTCAAGCATTGTTGCGCCACTGTAATTGCCAACAAAGTATTGACCAGCGACACGTTCCGCGCTTACGTCAACGTGATATCGGGGCCCCAAGCGTTTAAAGTCGTTTTATTCGCTCGACTCACGCCGATCCCCTTTGGCCTACAAAACGCCGTTTTTGCTGTAAGCGAACTTTTGGTTCTATTTGAATAAATGGACAAATACTACTACTACTTTTAAGTAATAATAATAGTGATACTATGCTAAGAATGTTTAAAGAAAAAATAAAAGGAAATGGATTAATGTAATTTTTTTCTTTCAACAGTTTAGCGCGCTTAGTCTGGGACAGTATATGGTAGCTACAGCGTTAGGGCTTTTGCCAACACAGATCATTAATGTATACCTGGGCAGCACGTTAAGATCTATGCAAGATGTCTTGACAGACGAGACTACGGCCACTACCGGCTACATTGTCTTCGCTATCCAAGTATGTATAGAAGTCTCTAAAATTGCCTGTAAAGTTGTCTCTAATGTCGGCTTCGACTACCAAAGTCATCTTGAAAGTCGGCTTGGAAGTCTACTAGAAAGTTAACTTGGAAGTCGGCTCGAAAGTCGTCTTGAAAGTTGGCTTGGAAGTCGACCAGAAGTTTGCTTGGGAGTCGGCTTGAAAGTTGGCTCGAGAGTCGACTAGAAAGTCGGCTTGGAAGTTGGCTCGAGAGTCGACTAGAAAGTCGGCTTGGAAGCTGGCTTTGAAGTCGACTTGAAAGGATTCGTAGTCTCTGAAGTCAAATATTTGCGAGAATTTGATAGTTTTTGAAGTCTATATAATTCATAATAGACTTTGGGTTGTTTAAAAACTGTCCAAGACGCCTTGCCAACATATAACTTCAAAAGTAGCGTAATTTAAAAATTCCGAAAGTGGAATGTTTCAATCTATAGACGCTTGATGATGCACGATTACTGTTTAGTTTTAATTTGGTTTGAAACTGGAGAACTCCCCAAAGTCAAAACTTTAGTTATAAGAAGTTAAAAAAAAAAATGTCCTCTAACGGTCAGATGTCGACAGATGTCCAAAAGCTTACGTTTTAGAAGATATAAACAAAAAAGATTTAGAACTTTCATTCCAACACTTTTGTGTTGGGATGTTTGTTGCAAGTGAAAACATACAAACGCTCTTAAAAGTCAAAGCAAACTTCTGGGTTTGTTTAACTTATTTAACTTAGCAAAGCAATTCAAAGCCAGCTAAGAGTAGAAAGCCAAACTTCTAACAATCATGTTGGTTCATTTTTCAGATTTTGATTAGTGTGGCAGTTATGGCGTACGTGGTACGTCGCGCGCGTCGAGAACTCCAAATACTCATGCTGCATGAAGCCAAGAACAACAACTTGTTATATTCCAAGGATGCTGAAATGGAGAAGAACAGTCACTTGAATCTGACCAGCACCTTTGCGGTTTAGAATAAAAGAAAGGAACTTAAAAATAGGTGAAAACGATATAACTAATACGAACAAGGAAAAACTATTTAAGAAAAGAAAGAAACTAAAATATTCGTCTTCCGGTCCCTAATATTTAACCATTAACTATAGCGCGTTCATGTTATAAAAAGTTTGCTTGTTTGTTGTGAACCAAAAAAAGCGAATTTTGAAGCTGCTCAAAACTAGAGAGACGCGATTCTTATACAGTATAAGTGAGAAGTCGTGTGAAAGGAACAAAAAGCTCTTATAAACAAATTGTGCCTTGTACAACTTTTCACCAGAATGTAAGAACCGTTAAAAGGAGTTTTTGTATAACATTCCTATTTCCAACCCCCCAAATTACATATTCCTAGTCTTGTCATACCATTCTTTTTCCCGTCTACAGAGGCTTGAACTTTTTATATTCCGAAACTTTATGCATTGCCCAGAACTTATCTGACAGCATTTTTTTATTATTAATAAATGGGTTCCAGAACACCACCAAACATTATCTTTGTACTTTGTTTCTTTCAAAAATAGGTTAATTCTTAATTTCCAGGTATTTTGAACCAGTCCAGGAAATTAATAAAGATTAGTTAAGCATTTTTATCATCACCAGGATATAAGAGACAGGACCAAAACCCCATGGCGCCCTTTCAATCTAATTTAACCGTTACATATTTCAAACTGAAGCATCAGATTCCAGATTGAAATCGGATTGTTTACTTCTGTGGTTTGGTATCGATTAAAGCTCGGCAATGGCGAAATCGACATCGGCTTGCGCAGAACACCACAGAACATAAACATAGCGTCTTTTTACTTTGGCTTCTTTTAAAAATAGGCTAATTTCTAGGTATTTTGTAACATTCCAAGTTAATTAAAGATTAGTTAGGCTCTTTTTCATCACCAGGATATAACAAAACAAACAAAACCCCCATTTAACCGTTAGAAGTTGCAAACCGATTCAATGCCAGATTGAAATCGGATTGTTTACTTCCGTGGTTTGGTATCGATCAACGCTTTACGTAAAACGGCGATAGCGAAATCGACATCGTCTTGCGTAATGCACATGGGTGGTTTAATGCGGAATACCTAAAACAGGAAAACGTCAAGTAAATGGAGTCATAAATGCTATTTACGTTGCCATAAAATCCGCCTTTGCCGAACAAAACCCCCATTTCCTTGCAAGCGTCCCATATATTCATCATGGCCGCTGGAGGAAGCGGCGCTTTAGTTGCCGAATCCGACACCATCTCCATGCCAATCATCAAACCTTTTCCTCTGACGTCACCAATAACGTCCGGGAATTCCTCTCTTAATTTCGCTAGTTTTTCCAAGAAATACGTCCCGACTTGCAGGCTATTCGCTTGAGTTTGATCTTCCTCAATCGCCTACAGCAGGAAAACCGAACAATGTGACAAAAAATGGCGAGTTGCGTTAAACTCATAAATTTGACTCTTTTTATCGTTTGTCATGTTTTACTTCTAAAACCGCTAGGCCAACAGCTGATGCGACCGGATTCCCGCCGAAAGTGTTGAAATGTAACGCTTGGCTCATAACTCGGCTAATTTCCGGCGTCGTTACGACAGCAGCCATCGGATAACCGTTACCCATGCCTTTGGCCATGGTTACAATGTCAGGTACCACGTCATGCATCTGGAAGCCCCAGAAGTGTTCCCCAGTGCGTCCAAAACCGGTTTGCACCTTTTTGGGTTAAAATTGGGTTGCATTTTTGTCTGACAAAGGTTCTTTGAACGATAAAAAGGGAATTACTTCATCAGACACGCAGACACCGCCATGGCTACGAACTAGGTCAAAAGCTTTCTTCAAGTACCCGTTAGGGAACTGAGTAGTACCGCCCACTCCCTAGGATGGATCAACTGAGGTTTAAAACGGTTCTTTTTTTTTTTAAACAACTGACTTGAATGCTCTCGGCAAAGAAGCCTGCGATTCGACCTTTGGGTGCGGAATATCTTAACACCTCGTCGAGTTGAGCTGCATAATTATCTCCGGCGATGCACTGACCAGGTGCGCAGGCGCAGTCGCGCGTAGTTTGCACCGGGGAATCGCGACAGTTCTTCCCACCCCATATTCCTCTGTAAGGATCTGGGTTCATGGCCTGCGACATTGTAATTCACTTTACTAGCCTTTCATATGTCTAAATTGTCTTGAATTAGCGCTGATTGTTTAAAATAATGGAAAAAAATCGCCAAATAGCTATAAAAATTGATTAAAAAAAGGCGTGAATCATGCGTTTACACGTTCGGATTAACCAGAAGCGACTTAAAAAGGCACATTCTTTGAGATGCGCGCCTTTGAATTGCTTCTTCTAAGATTCGCTCTAAATCTCAACGAAACGTGTAGACGCACAAAATAGACACTTGAGTTATAAAGAGCTAATCGTTCGTCTTATGCGAGGCACGAGTCCGAATTCCAAATCAAAAAAACGAGGAATTGATCCTTGGAAGCTTCTCGGAATAATTAATCATTCCGTTATTGATTACATTAGACAGACACTTCTCGGACCGATAATGTTCCATCTCAAACTGTTCTGATCACATTTAAGCTGAGTTCCTTTAAGCTGATCATACAATCACAATTACGAAACTAATAATTATGAAAAACATTCGTTAATCATGACTACTTTACTCAAAATTGGAATCCTTACGTGCAAAACGGACGAGGCATTAGGTAGATTGAATTTCCAAGTCGAATGAGCTGTAAGATCCATCGTATACGGACTCATTCCATGGTACGCGTTGTTCAACGAGATGATATGATGCGCATTGGTGTATAACCGGGCCATCATCATGGCTAAATCGTTAGCTTCCGATCCACTGTTAACTAAGTAAACAACCTAAAGATCAGGCTTTTTAATAACAAAGAAATACAATAAAATAGAAAATATAATGTACGAATGTAAATAATGTACGAATGTAACTTTAAAACAATTATATAAATCCAGTGAAGACATTATGTACAGAAACGGCAACGAGCATTTGCTCACGCCTGAGCTTTCAATAAAAAAATAAAAATAAAAAAAAATAAAAAAAAATTAGAAAATTAACTACGTACCTTGAGCGGATCTGGGAGAGTTGATACCAATTTTTCCACATAGGTGTGGATATTAGGATGGAGGTAAATGTTCGTAGTATGCCATAATGTGTCTAGCTGTTCTTGAGCTGCACGAGTAACTTTCCTATTTGATAAAAACAGGTTTAAATTACAAGATAAAACGCAACGAGAAAGGGTATTGCTTACGGGTGACAGTGTCCTACACTGACAGTGACGATTCCACCGAACAAATCCAAATAGCGGCGACCCGTATGGTCAAACAACCACTGCATATTACCTTGGTTAATTAGCAATGGCACTTTGAAGTGCGTAGTAAGGGCAGGATTGACATTAGCTGATCGGATAGCACGCACTTTCTCGAAACTGGGGCCCTGTTTCGGATTGTAAAGAACGGTTTTAAGTAAGCGGCAATTTGGGAAATTTTTGTAGATTTATTACTTTGTATTTCTTGGGTTGAAAATCACATGGTGGCATGGGCGGAGCTTCATTTGTATTTTGGCTTAAACTTCTTGTTTGTAATAAACCGAGCGATGCCTTGCATTCTAGAAAAGGTAGAATGGAAATTTACACATACAAAATGTTTCAGTTAAAGTTTTACGTCTTCCTTGAGTTAGTCCGAGTAATTTAGACATTTTAGGAGCCGTTTTTACGAACACGTGAGACGTCGAACGATTCAACAAGACGACAGGTCTAACTGTCGAATAAGCTGGGCAGAGGATGTGCGAAGGCGTGAAGAGGAACGGACGCTTCTTGTCAATAGATGGCTGAAGTGAAGCAGTCGCCGTCATAGGTCGCCGTAGGTTGAAGAGGCCCGCGATCGCCGTTCGCTTGGGAAGCACTTGTCATAATGTCTCACTAAATTATAGAGGTGTTTAAAACGATAGCGAGATTTATGACAGTTAAGTTCACCTTATTGTCTAACAGGTAAAGGCGCTAGCCTCGCGCCTTGTTTTGCCTCTATATTCCTCGGAAATTTGAAACGTGTGAAATAGGATTTGGGACGATTTGGAACGATTGAAAGCAAAGGCGAGGGCGAAGGCATAATTCACGGATTTGTGCAGGTGTAGAACAGGCAATCCTGGTGCACCAGAGTTGCTTTCGAAGGACGGTTGTCGCAATGTGGCCTTTGACGTTAAACGGTGGTCTTTTTTTTTTTTTTTTTTTTGNGAGGGGAAGGCATGTAGATTCGTAAGCCATATTTTAATATCAAGAACGTCTGCTTTTCGGAATAGGCAATAATGATATCAAGTACGAAGTTACAATTTCGTCTAGCAAATGATTCTATTCTGTATTTTGCAATGAATTTTCAAGAATTTTGATAGAGATGATTGAGGAATTCGTAAATTAACGGCCGCTTTCCTTTGTTAACAATGTTTTAAATGTAACTTGTTTCAATGCGAGCCACAGCTGTTCTTTTACATTTAAATCAACGCTTTTCTTGTTTCTTTTTTCTGTTATTTCCGCCATTGTTATATAACGAGAGGTGTAGAAGACAACCAACACTGCTCAAACCTACTTACGCTTATAGGGAGGGTTTACACCACGTTTTGAATATGTCCTTTAAAACTTAATTGCATAAACCCACTGATTCTAACAACCATACAGCAGGGATCAGAAAAAGTGGCATCTGTACTAGGTGATCTTGATTATATAGCATAGGATATTTGTTAAGAGTTGGAATATTTTTTGTTCTGTTCCAGTTAATTGGGAACGTTGAACGGCATGCGTTTCCTTTTACTTTTTTTTTATTTTTTCCGTGTTTTGTTGTCATTGGATTGTGTTATTTTCACACAGGGTTTTTTACAGGTAGGAAAGTTTCTATGTTCGTTTCATTGGGGAAAAAAACCTTATACCATCACCCGCAGAAAGTGCAAAAGGATCGAATTAAAAGCAAGCATCATCCCACTCACTTACGAAGCAAGATTGTGCTTTTTCGGTGAAAATGCTGGAACACTCGAAACATCGATCAAGGAAACTTTTATCCAAGATTTCTGGAAAGAAAGCAACGATCCCTCACTCGATGTTTAACACAAGTGCCATTTCTAAACTACCTCATTCCCCAACATGACGCCCTTAAAAAACAAAACAAGAGAAACAGCTCTAAAAGAACACTTAGGCCGCTAATTGTGGAAAGTACAAGACAATAAGGTACGCAAAAGAACGTGACTATTCCATCCTACCAAACTAATGAAATTTCAGAGTGTGCTTTGACACTCGAACTAAGGATGAAAATTTTACTTGACTTTCGTTAACTGGTTGTACCCTTTGGAACTTTTTTCTTTGTGAATTCACCCTTTTCGTTAACAAAGGGGGGAGAACGACCTGATTTTTTACTGAAACTTTTTCCCTAATTATTGTCTTGAAGTTTTGACCGGACCTGACTTTACGAAGAATCTACTCTTCATCCGGACCTCAACTCTACGATAAAATCCGAGTATAAAAGGTGTCACAAGGAACGACCGAAAACAGTCCAGTCACAATTGGCGTACAGTTAGCTTCGGAACAGTTTGTTGCAAAATAAGTAAAATAGTTTCATTTTTTTCAAGTTGGTAGCATAGAAAAAGTAAGTATAGTTAAAATTTCTGTGGATTAATTAATTTATTTTTTTTAAATTTTTTTTACAACTAGTGGAGATGTAAAAGGCGAGCGTAAAGAAGGTAGTTGGCTATATTCATTTAGTAAGCGAGTTTGCGTAAAGCCTCATCGAGCCTCATCGCCTTCGAAGTCTGGGCGGAACGGCCAATTTTTCAAATTTTACCTTCAAATTGGTCCTGCTGATTATGAAGAATGGATTTGCTTTGTGGAAGGCCTACATGACCTATTTAATCGGTTGTCGAAAGAGAAGCGCACGGTAGAACTACAACCCGTTCCTGTATTGCCGGATGCTGCTTCTGCATCGAAGAGAGGTCGCTATGACTATACGTAGATCATAAGGCGTGGTCAGCTGGAGGAAAAGAGTTTTTCTTTATCGTTTGTTTTCAAGCCGCTTATCCCGAAGAAGCAGACGTTTCTCGCGTGCTTCGAAGCCCCGGACGGCAACTAATAGCGTGGACTTCCGTGTGCTGGCCATAGGCGAATGGGCGAGGACAAGAAATGGAATACGTAAACGGGAGATTGAGGTGGCTGATGGAACGAAGAAAACTATACTGGCCGTGTGGGAGTCTCAAGAGTTTAGCTGGGTTAAGGGTGAAAGTTATTCCGTCAGTGGCGTGCAAGTTAATGCGACATTTAAAACTTTGAACTTAGCAGAAAACTTTCATATTGAAAAGCTAGAAGAGCAATAAGTTGCAGTTTTGCCGGAACAACGTGATCCTAAGTAAAGCGAAAAAGAAACTTGCGGCTAAGACTAACTCCGCGCCCAATTTTGCTAGTGAAATAACAAAGAAGAGTATATTCACGGTTATTTTCTTTAAAATTTCGTAGTAAAGAGCTCATAATAAACTATTCGTTTTATCAATTATTACAGAAGATCCTGTTCGTACAAGGGAAATGTCGCCAATATGTTGTATCTGTATAAGATGAACGTAGTTGGGGAGGAAGTAAAGGTCCTGTTGAAATTGACACACAATGATCGTAGGGCAGACATTACAAAAGGCTCCGTAAAATCCATTGCTGAAGTGCAGGAAAGCTGTTCGATCGGAGGCTCGCTAACTCTTGTGGCTGACCAAAAACCCGTTCTAGCCCCTAGTGACATGCAGAGCGCATGTGCCTCATGGCCACCTATTATGTCTATAATATTTTCTACGCAAGCGGCATTAAATCAGCTCTTCTGTTCCTTCAAGGCACTTGTCTCAAGATTGCGGATGACGAATTCCGAAAGCTGGATTCCATTAAAGTGTTGTTACGACAATTGGGCAACTGAACACGACTATTGAATCAGATGTCTTGCCAGCGTCCGCCGTGATATTCTGCAGGAGCGTCGATATTTGGCCCAGAATTTTTACGCATTGTATAGGTTATGTACCCTTGGCCATATATTTACCCCAATGCCATGCGTTTTTCTTTGTGTTGATTATAGCTTTGTCATTTATGTCGTTGACATTTTGGTGATACGTTGTCTAATTAGTCTTTGTGTTGATTATAGCTAATTAGTCTGTGTGTTTTATGTCGTTGTAATTTATGTTAGTTGTTATTTATGTCGTTGACGTTTTGGTGATACGTTGTCTAATTAGTCCCTTTAACACCGAAACCTTCAGCAATGTAAAGGTTCGGAAAAATGCAATACAATTGAATGCCTACCTGAAATGAGGAGTAATTAATGGTACTTCCTTCGTCTAATTAAAGGGATGTCTTGCCCATAATTTATAGTGTATCGTCTACTATTTATTAGGTCCCTTACTCAATTTTTGATATACAATAAACACAATTTTTGGTACTGAAATCTTTCCAATTTCAGTTAAACCAAACTTCTATTATTGGGTTTTGTTATACCGATTATAGGGGAACGCTACCATTCTCCGTTAATGGTAGAAAAATAGCCCCATCCTGGGACCCGCGATTTTCGGTAGCGCTTTCGACCATTAACCGGTTAAAATTTTTAACAGTGCAGTCCTTATTACTATGCCGACAACGATAAACGTCTAGGCATGTTTAAAAACGAGGCTGGACAAAACCGTATTGTGGAAATTGTAGATTTACGACCCAAACTGTATTGTATACGCTTTGACACGGGTAAAGAGCAGCGAAAGGCTAAGGGCACTACTCGAGAACCCACCTGTCGGGAATTTTTACCGCCAAGTGTTGTATGGCGAACGCAGCGAGGTATATACTACCAACACCACTCTCCGCTCGTTCAACCATCAAATTTATACATATCAAACTCGTAAATTGTCGCTATCCGCTCTTGATGATAAACGTTTCTGGCTCCCTGATCTTGTCACTAGTCACGCTTACGGATATTGTAATGAAGATGAATAAAGTTTAAATTGTTGTTATAACCCCGAATCCGGTTTAGTTGTCAATCAACCTTTGAAGCTGCAAGATGGTTAAAGCTAAAAGATTTGGGAAGAAATGGCGCGCTCCTTGTCGACAAGTTGCCGCACAAACCCTTCAAACTCTAACTGAATGGTTGTCGATCATGACTCCTCTTATTTTAGCATTTAAAGCACGATCTTCAGGTTGGTAAGCTTTTAGTCGTGCGTTGGCTGTAGACGTAAACACACCCATGTTGCGAGGGGATGTGTCTTAAACAGGTGAAGAAATACAAACCTTATTTGAAAACTTTTATGTGGTCGTCAACCCAAACTCCGTCAAATTATCCATCAGAACGCTGACCGACCACTTATTAACGTTATTTGCGAAATCATTCTGAATTTAGTCAAGGGGGTTATTCCTCTTCAAGAAAAAGAGAAACAAAAACTACAACGTTTCAAATCCATTCTTCGAGACTTGGCTCAACCCAAACAGAGTTTCCGTTATCGCCATAAACGGTTGGTGCAGAAAGGGGGAGGATTTATTTTAAACGTGCTTAATCCCGCTTTAACTTTTTTACGTCGCCATGGTCAAAGCAGCTCGACCCATGCGATTAGTGCCGCTAGACATAGCCAACAAAATTGATCAAATTTTGCATCATGAATCGCAGTCTGCCATAAAACCACCCCCAGCTTCAAACTAACCGAATTTTATCGTGCTGAAGAGGAAATGCGGAATATTCTCAATGATCCTGCATTAAGCATGGAGAACAAGCTGCACATGTTTGAAAAAACGTTTCAGCGCTACAAAGCAACTCACCCTGGTCATGAGGGGATTACCCCAGTTATTGTTCCTGCTTCTTTACCCTCGATTCCCACAATTTCGAAGTACACATCAACATTAACACACAAAGGTGTTGCAAACGATTTAACACCACTTACCCCACCCACACGATAATTGAAAACCAACGGCTTTTCGCCCTCACGATCATTCCAAACACCATCTAACAACACCCCTCATAATGTTTCTGAATCCAACATGTTTGATAGTTTGTCGCAATCAAGCTTTGAAGAGACCCCCACTAAGGGGAAAACACCAAGTGTTACCCAATTTATGGCTAAAGTGGCCGACCAATATCGTGAGAACGTGTTGGCAGCTAGCGAGTATTTTACGAAACCTGAATATGCTCAAATAATCACTGTCAACCCCGACAATAGTCTAAAACTATTTGGGGAAACTATAGAAAACAGCCACATGTCGGATTACATGAGACCTCTTTTCACACGATAAGGGTCGCTTTTTACCCCGAATGGATTATTTTAAGCGTGAGTTAGCTGATATCAACTTTCCCACCCAGTTTATTGTTAAAGATAAACGAATAAAAGAGATTGAACGTTTGAAACTGCTCCATCCACGTGGTATCGCTGCTGCAGGTCCCAGAGTCACCCGATCCCGTAAACGCGCTCGTGTTGAATCAAGTCCCAAGTGGCAAAATTTGGGTTGAGATGGCTGAAAAAACATCGCTTACTCGAGATGACTGGCATCAACTCTATACGGATCCTTCGTCTTTGGGTGTTTATGGTGGTTTACAACGTTTGTTGCGTTACGCCAAACAACAATACCCGAAAGCTACTAATATTAACCTCGCTGATGACAGACAAGCTTTGAGTTATCTCAATAGTTAAACTCTACATCGGAACAATCCTCGTCGCTTTCCACGTCGATATGTAATCACTTCTACGCTTCGTGATCTTTGGCAGGCCGACTTGGTTGATGTACAACGCAGGAGTCGCGTGAATAATGGAATGAATTTTCTTTTTACTATTATTAATGTTCACAGTCGCTACCTTTGGGTCTATCCTATTCCCAATAAGACTGGAAATACGGTGCTCGCTACCTTTCAACAACATGTTACAAACACAAGATTAAGAACCAAAAAATTTCAATACATATCAGGGTACAGAATTTCTCAATCATGCGTTCCAAAAATATCTTAAAGAGCTAGGTGTCAAATTGTATCTAACTCGGACTCAAGAAACTAAAGCGCCAATTGTAGAACGAGTTCATCGCACCCTCTTAGAGCGAATCTCGCGTTACATGACTCAGCATCATACCGAACGTTTCATAGATGTATTGCCACAATTAGTGGATAACTACAATCGGAGTTACCATCGAACTATTGGTCGGGATCCTGTAGAAGTTACCGTGGAAAACCAAGATGAAGTGGCTCGTCATATTCACAAGATGCGCAGTGCAGCTGTTAAAACTCGTCCGCCCACCTTTAGTGTAGGCGATTACGTGCGGATTAAAAACGATACGAAGCCATTTTTTAATAAAGACTACATTGTTCAAAACACATACGAGATATACAAGATTGAAACGGTGAATCTTACCCAACCTGTCACATACAATTTAATAGATCTCCAAAATGAAGATATTATTGGAAAATTTTATAGTATTGAATTAACCCGTGTGGCGACACCTAACTTTAAAGCTTTGTACTGTTATGGTTTGAAGTTGTGTCCTAGTGTCTGGTTGTTGGGTTCTGTGTGGTTAGGTTTTGCAGTCGTGGCAGTTCTGGTGGTTAGGTTTTGATAGGTGGTGTTGTGAAATGAAAAGCGAGGCTATATAGAGGTCAAGTAGAGAGTAGCGGAGATCCGTTGGTTTCTGGTTTAACTGTTGATCTATCCGTGGGTTTTTTTTTTAGTTTATCCATTCACCCAACCGTCGGTTTTTAGTTATCCGTTCGTTTATCCGCGGAGTTTTGGTTTATCCGTATTGCATTGTAATGATTGCAATGTCATAAGTGCACTTGACTACAACCTGTGAGTCGGTGTACAAATGTACCCTTCTAGAACCCAAATTCGTGCATTGTTCAGGGTGGACTTAGAATCTTTGATGGCATGACAAGTGATGTCCTTAACTACCCCACTCTCTCGAGAATAAATTGTTGAGCTCTTGACCATGAGTGACCATGAATCTCGTGGGCGGTGATAAGTTGTTCTTAGATAGAGGACATACATACATAATCCATACATACATATTATTGGGGCCAAATAATTATTGTGAGCCCTTCTGTAATCCCCACCATAATTTCTCCCTCTCACTTCACCTGTGGAAAACGGCGATTTACTCATATTCGATAAGAAGTCGCAAGGTATTTTTATCCTAAGCTTTTGAGAATCTTGGAGTGCTTTCCGCCTACACAAAAGAGGTGAGCGGTAATTGCTGTACTCGGGCATACCATTCAATAACCTCTAACTTCTCGCGTATTGCTTGAAATTCGTACGTTTCCTTATAGGGTTTCCGGTTCCCGAAGGGCATTTGGTTGAATTGGAAATGGCCAAAGGGGGAAGAGAAAGCGGTCTTTTCCCGGTTTGTCGGAAACCCCAGTTCTCCGGTTTCCTTTTCGTACTTCTTTTCTTGTACTTTTGGCCTTTGTCCTATTTGGGGATTCGACTTAGAATCATCGTCGTACGTAATAGTTGCTCCCACCCTCGAGTGAGGTTGAAGAGTCGGGTCGCGTTTTTTGGAATCCAGTTTTCGCTCAGCATATTTGGGGAATTTATTCAGGATAAGCTTCCACATAATGTGTAACGACTTATGTTTCAGTATCTAATATGACCCCTGTACCTGAGTTGTACCAACATTGCCAATCGCGGTACCTGACCTTGGAGCAGGATTGCGAGTAAGGGGATAACAAGCAGAGAGAGAGCTAGAGAAAGGAAGTCCAGCAAGCCCGTGAACAAAACTCAATATTATCTAGAATACAAGCATCCATCGGCAAGCAAAACCAGTTTAGTTAATTCCATCACATAAATCTGGCGACGAGGACAGCGGAAAAAGTAAAATTCGGCAATAAATTTCAAACTTTCACCAACAATTACAGTAACCACGCTTACACTGCAAAAGCAAATACCAGCCTGCCAATAAACACAAACACGGCAAACGGTTAGAAGATGGAAGAATTACGTCCACAACTGCCAATATTTGACCCCTATACGGACGAACGAACAGCCGGCCAAAGATGGGAGAGATGGCTAAGAGGCTTCAACACGGCCGTGGCAGCTTTTGATATCCAGAGCGACAAGCGGAAGAAGAACATGCTGTTGCACTACGCAGGAGAGGATGTTCAAGATATAGTGGAGACCCTGGATATAACACAATTCCCGAAGACATCGGCTACGGCGACGGATGGAGCATCAACGAAAGCTGAGAAAGAAACGGTTTATGAGGCACTTTGCCGAGCTCTCAATAACTACTTTAATCCTAGGAAGAAGAAGGCGTACCAGATCTACATGTTTCATCAAGAGAGACAGAAACCAGATGAGTCCGTGGACGCATTTCAAACAAGGATAAGAAGAATGGCGAAGCATTGTCAGTTTGCTGATGTGGAAACAGAAATCAAGATGCAGATAATCCAAAACTGCGCGTCGGATCACGCGCAAGAAGAACAAGTTCGCGAAGAAGGGGAGAAGCCGCCGGATAAGGAGGCCACGCCCACAACGCACAAGAGCCGTCCCAAGTCGATTGAAAGACTACGTGCTCTCGAAGTGATTAACGTATGTCAGTGCAAAGAAAATAATTTGGTTTAATGTGTTTCATTAACTATTCAATTTTCCCAAAAGAACAAATGTATTTTTTTCTTCTAACTAAACAAGGGAGGGATGTAACGACTTATGTTTCAGTATCTAATATGACCCCTGTCCCTTTGTTGTACCAACATTGCCAATCGCGGTACCTGACCTTGGAGCAGGATTGCGAGTAAGGGGATAACAAGCAGAGAGAGCTAGAGAAAGGAAGTCCAGCATAGCCCGTGAACAAAACTCAATATTATCTAGAATACAAGCATCCATCGGCAAGCAAAACCAGTTTAGTTAATTCCATCACAATAATGGTTCAAATGTGGTCGACGTTCACGGGTGACATTCGACGCTCTTACATCTCGATATAGGTGGCGACGGGAATAGGTCATGTAGGTAGGTTTTGTCAACCTCTTCCCTAATTCTCTTCGCTTTTCCAGTAATGCCGAAGACCGCTGAAACTTGGAACAGTTACTCCACTTCGGCGTTTTCTGAGTCTTGTAGTGCCAGTTGTGAAAAAGACTCCGTTATATGCTTTACTTTGATGTGAGCTTTCCCCTGATACGTAATAGTTGTTTCCGGTCGTACCCAAGGGTGAGTTAGATACTTGGGGGATGGCCACTTCTAAAGGCTTCTGGTGTCAGATGCGGGATGATAAACGTTTATATTATAGGGTATCGATCCTGGAATATACCAAATTTCCACATCATAGGTTTAGTATCTTGAGATTACATAGGTTTCATTCCCAGGTTTCGCGGGATTAGTTCAGTATTGTGGGTATAGTTTGTCAAGGTAGAGAGGTCATAGAGGGAAATGCAGGAGTTTTCCTTACTAGAGTTTCAATATTACACACCGTGTTCTCCATGAAGAAATGGCCATAGATTTTGACTATTGGTCATTGCAATAGTCCGGCCGTTACCTACGAGTGAGGTTAAGGAAAGCCGCGTTTCCTTTGTATGGTTTCAGTTTTCAGATTTAGGAGTTCGCAGTACTGTTGGTCTGGTTTGGGACGCAATATTCTTTCCTCATACTGGGCTACAGCATATTACCAGTAACCCACATAATGTCTTAGTCGGTTCATGATAACGTTTTTTTTAAAAAAATGAATTCTCTTTGCTTTTCGATGGAGATCCTCCATCGTACCTTGGTATTTGGTTCACAATTGAAATAATAGATAGCGGAGCCATCTAAATTAACAGTATAAGTAACTATATTGGTATAAGCTTTAACAACTGGTAATGTTTTCGGTGGTCGCCATTTTGTGGCGGTAAAGTAAAGTCGCATTCAAACCGCGCTCTCGCTTCAACAGTGTTTTCCTTGCTGTTTTCCAAGATTCCTAGACTGTTTTTGATTCCAAGTGTAGTTCGGTGCTTTCTGCACATTTCGGGATTATTTTTATATCGTTCAGTTACTCCTTTGTGCATCAACGAAGCCCTTAAACTATCTGTTTTTGGGGCTTGGCCCAGTGTCGCAATGCTGCGGTCACCGGTAAACTCGACCAAAAAAGGAGTAACCCGTTTGTCGCAAGCCGGCTCTTCCCAACTTCTGGAAGCAATCGAAATAGACTCGCCCTGCCAAACCGCAACGTTACAGCCCCAGGCTAAGTGCCATACCTGCGGAGTTCTTTTCGAAAAAGACAAACCTACGGTAAAAAACTGTAAATCGTGCCGCGAGAAAAAAGTGAATCCAGTTCAATCCCACAAACGTCCTATGCTCTTCCCCACGGACGATCAGGCATCCCGCAAGAGGTCCCATTCAATGGAAGACTCTATGCAGATGCCCACCATTGACACTATCCTTGATATGCTCGGATCGCTTAAAGTTAGCAACGAGATTCTGAGCCAGGAGGTAATGGCTTTAAAGGGGGAGTCAAGTGCAAAAAAAAAAAAAATATGTTATAGAGGAGACCAAAATAAGTGTTCTGGCTGAAGAACCCCTATGTCAATTATGCATATTAACCGAGTAATTAATTATTTAGCGGTTTTAGCCCCGCCCCTTTCCGCCGAATTTCAAATTTTCCTATCCTTATAACATTGGCGGACAGTTGGCCGGAGGCCTAGCGACTTTACCTATGAGCGCATTCAAAATCGATCCCAGATCTCATAGGGACCGTACCGTGACCTTTCTTTTGAATGCTTAAGCAGTTTTTTACGCGCTTTGGTTACTTCACAAACTTAATAAAAAAAAAAACACTTTTTCTTCGCGCCACGACGGGAACGTTCCGTTCTGTGGCTCAACGAACGTCAACGCCGCGAGCGTGGAGCTCACAACCTGTGTCAGGATAGCCTGCCGGACTAACATATTGTGGAGAGCTAGGCCAAGAAGCCTTGGAACGCGTGTTATCCAAAGTCGACATTCCAAAGCGTGGTCTTGTCGCGTGAAGTAGTCTCGAGAAATGTGAAGTAGTTTTAGAGTAGATTTTTAGATTAGTTTCTTCTTTAGTTCTTATAGGACTAGTTAGTTTTCATATACTATTTCACGTTTCTTCCTTTCTAC
>JAGJRP010000554.1:0-38868 GCA_022832235.1 Lepidurus couesii | reverse complement strand
GTTAATATGCATAATTGACATAGGGGTTCTTCAGCCAGAACATGTAGTTTGGTCTCTTCTATAACATATATTTTTTCATTTTGAAAACTTACTCCCCCTTTAAGATTCGCATAGTGAACATCAGCATTCCTGACAGATAGACATTGGACAAGAAGACTTAAATATCATCGCCTTTGACAAAGTTCAGCTGATACTAAAGCAAACCCTAAAGTTATTACAGGGAGATTTCTAACTTACGGGGGAAATAATGCCGAAACTTAGTACGTGAAACTTTCACGAGTGACTGCTGATGACATAATTAGCAGTTGCGAGGATCTGCTCCTCGCGTGCCCGGCGTACATTATAGCAGCGAACGTTTGGCGAAATCTTTTCTGATTATGGCTGCTGCTAATGGCTTTCTTGCAATTAGCATTTTTTTAAACTTTCCAAGAAAGCACCGGTTAGCTTAGAATGTAAGAAAACGTGGCTTTAGAAAGAGCCGTACAAAAATTATAGAAAGTTTCAAAAGCTTTTAAGGAGCTAAAATGTTAAAAGGATTAAAAAGAAAAATCGGAGTCTTCTTAATAATCGATAAAGCTGAAAGTGTACTGAAAAGTCATTTTCCATGTTTAGCTCAAAGTGAATATTTCTTGCTATCACTGAAAAAGAACCCTTCAGGTTCCACATGGTGCCTTTGATTCTAAATAGCCCTATCACGCATATGTTTCCCAAGCACTATGTCGCCTTTTTAACATGTCTGCCCCGTTATATATCTTTTCTGCAGATGGTCATGCTTCCCCAGGAGAAAGACCGCCTGTTTTGTTGCTAGTGCATGGCGAATCTTTAAGCTGGGGCTCAGGGAACCTTTACGATGCCTCCGTGCTTGCCAGCAGGGGAAGATTACTTGTCGCTACTGTGTCCTTCCGTCTGGGAGTACTCGGTAACCTGTTTGAAAAATAAATAAAAAAGAAGAAAAGTGATTGTTCATTCAAGCTCTCACTATAAACGCTTGTCAAACTGTAATACCGAACCATATGTTACCGAATAGGGTTTTTAAAAACGTCGCCAAGAGACAGCCCACAAGGCAATTACGGGTTGCTTGATGTTGTAGCTGCCCTTCATTGGCTGCATCATAATGCTGCAGCATTCGGGGGAGACGCGTCACGTCTTACAGTCCTCGGCTTTGGCAGTGGCGCGGGACTTGTCAATCTTCTGATGCTTTCACCCGTAGCGAAAGGTACAGTACTAGCCGTAAAACGAACGCTATGAAAAAGAAAATAATAAAGTTATATTAAAACCAGCTGTACTATTTTCTTTTATTAGGGTTGTTTCAAGGCGCAGTATTGTTAGGAGGCTCCGCTTTGAATCCTGGAGCCGTTTCCAAGGATCCCGAAGAAATACGTCAAGAAGTGGCGCTGAAACTGGGTTGTTGGACTTCCGATGACCCTATCAACAATCGCTACGACTTGGCACCCTGCTTACGTCGGTTGTCATTGGAAGCTCTCTTAAATGTCAATGTGACGAGCCCCCGTTTTTTGCCGCCACTTACTCCGTTCGTGGACGGCTCTTCCGTCCGAGCCTTCCCAAAGGAACTCATGCAGGAAAGAGCGGAAGCCGTGGATGACTGCGACCTGCTGGTAAAGCATTTCCATGACTTGGACCTTTTTCATGATTTTCTCTTTCACTGCAATCAGTGAAGCGGAAATTTCACACATTTCTTCCCTTCTGTTCTGTTCTGTAGGTTGGTCTAACTCCATTAGAGTTCGTAGACGACTTGGAATTGAGAGATTTAACCCGATCGGTAAACGAAGATCGCAGAGATCGACTTTTACGGACCTTAGTACGAAACCTCTTCGATTTTCACACCAATGAGATTCTGGCTGTTTTACGAAACGAGTACACGGACTGGGATCGGCCAGGACAAGGCAAAGAACCGTGGGCGCTTCGTGCGTCCACTTTACTTGCCCTTCAGCACGCTTTGGTTGTGGCGCCGGCGATGGAAGTTCTGCATTTTCGCAGTTCGTCACCAAAAAGAATCGGCAAGACATTTATGTTCACCATGGACAGGGAAAGAGAAGAAGGCGAAGAAGGTATTGAACGCGGAACCACGGTAGGAAAAAAAAAACGGTTTTCTTATACCTCAAACGAGTCCGTATAACGCGGAAGGATTTGGGATTCATTTGTCATGGTTACGCCTATACAGGAAGGCCATTCCGTGGATGTGGTTGCGTTGCTTCTTGGCTACCCGTTAGTAGACAAGCCTGATTTTACCGGTCGTCTTCCCAACTCGGAGTACGTGGATTTTTCTGAACAGCTTATAGCTTACGTGGCCGGATTCTCGTACGCCGGGTAACAAATATATACAGTCTTCCCCTTCTCTGAGCTGACTCTTAAGGGTCTTAGGGATCCTAACGAACACGGAGAGAATAAAGCTGGGGAGAGAAACCTGGACTGGGAGTCGTTCACGGAAATGGGACAGAAATACCTCCAACTGGGTAAACTACAGTATAGCATGTTTGTTTGTCAAACTTTAACCTGTTCAGTCGTAATGAAGGTTTGCCTTCCCGGATTCGGTCTCATTACCAAAGCCATCGTATGTCCGTTTGGTTGCGACTCATTCCCCAGCTGCATCACCCGGGTGACGAAGATATTGCCATGGTGCATCATCAATTTCGAGAACAAGAACCTATCTTCTATGAAGGTATGATAAAACCGAGTCTTTTATTTAATAACAAGATCAAAAAGCCTAAAGTAATTTCTCTGCTAGGTCCTGTTCGACCATTAGTGGTAACGAGGCCCCCGACTTCCACTGCAACACCACTTACAACAACACCATCTACCGCCTCACCCCCGCAATATCCTTTGGATGTGACGGACTGTCCAACACCGTCGCTGCCACTTGTTGTTAGTGTCCCATCCACTTCAGTCACAATATCGCCATCAGCCCATCCTACGACAATGTTCTGGCCACTTAGTTACGGTGCTATGTTGGCTCTTACGGTGGCCGTGGGGGCTACCTTGTTGATCCTCAACTTGGTCGCTGTCGCTTGCTTTTGTTACTACCGCCGGAACAGCAGATGCTCCAGCAAAACCAAATCCGAAGAAGAAAAGCTGCACAACAAAATATCAGCAAATTACGGTCTGAGCTCGCCGGACTTGACGGTGCAAAAAATGAAGCAGATCCTCGAAATGCAACAAACTGTAGTCATGGAAGGTGGGAGGAAAAATGCAATGCCTGATTTGCATATGCCGCACATGCATAGCGAGTCATGTGAACTGTCCAGTGGGAAAAACTCAGTGACGGACTTACGCAAGTCATGTTGTCGACAAGACAGTGTCCAGGAAATTACGGTGTAAGCTTATTTCCACCCACCCCTTTTTTTTTCTTTTTGTGTTGTTGTTTTGTTTTCAATTTGGGTCTTTCCCCAGAGCCTTTTTGCGTGGGTGCTGAGTATATACTTCAGAAGCACTTCCATAATGTTACTCATGATCCATAATTGTTATACATTTTTTAATTCCTGAAGACAAACATGAAGCCTCTTAATGTTTTCATAACTTTATTCGAATCACGTTCTTTAATTCCAAGAGTTTTCTCTCAAGAGAATAACTCTCCAGAGATAACTTATTATTCCTTGATCGCACTTCCCATTTGTACAATTTAGCTTACAAGTCTGCTATGGATTTACACAAAGGCGAGCCGTACTTTGGGGATCCACAGTAATTCCTGGGCCATTCGGTTACGATGAAATTGGAGCAAAGCAACCGGAAAATAATCCGAAGCTAACGGCTGCACATATGCGATAGTGTAGCGAGCGGACTAAACGGCAAATAGCGAAGTTTATAGCTCCAGGCAATTCGCAAGAAAGTACCAGTCAGCTCAGGATCCTTACTGCTAAGAGGATTCGTGCTTTTTATTCGGCTGGGGAATCGAAGGAATGGGCAGCACGCTTGTCAAAGGTGCTAATACATGAAAGAGATTTTCGTTTCATATCTTTATGCAAAATAAGCTTTACTCAAGGCCTTGATTGATGTCATTAACTAGAGAAACGCCGGCAGTAATAAGTTTAAGATAAAATCGTTGCTTGTTTTAGCGCGTGTTATTGTGGCTTGACGTAGTGTTGTTGTTGACGTCATACGACGTGTAGCCTGACGTGGCTCAATTATAAGCCCTCCGCTCTTCCTTTTGGGAACCCGCCTTCTGTCGTGTGCCCAAACTTGGCACGAAACACACATCCATTTCAGTCTGCAGGCAAAGCGTTCGGTCCTTGTCCGCATTCACGGACTGCTCCGTGCCTTCTAGCAAAGGCTCCAGAACTCTTCAGCCTCCCTTTGAAGTCCATGGGACGTAACTTTTAATCCCTGAAACTCGAAGTGTGTGTTAAACAGTTTACTGAAACGTGGTACTATTACTTCGTAATGTCCTAGTACAAAGAGATCTTTGCCTCCATTAAGATTAACGCAGGCACTCCACCATTTCTTTGCTTTCAGTGGAAGAGAAGTGAGTGTGTCGTTTTAGCGATCAATAACGTTGTTGTTGTCATGGAGTAATTGTTAGTCCCATTGCGCATGTTGTGCTGCGTCGGTTCTAGTACTCCATTTAGATTACTTACCTCAGCGTCCGAAACTAAAACCGAAGTCATAGCATTTATTATTTACATCATTGCCTTAGCATGACCTACCGGTGCAGGAGGCCCGGGGGCGCAGGCTGAATGCAAATTTCCTTCCTCCACGGTATGAAATTATACCCCCGCTATTTCGTGCTCTTATCGTTTTCGTCCCAACGTCTGTTGACTTTTTACCATTAAAGACATTTAAAAAAAAATATTTCAACTACAACTTGAAGCCCAACTTGGTTCGCTTAATGTGTCTGCAACTGCGTGCACTCCAGCTGGCTCGAAAAGATTGGTTGCTCCCAGCCGCGCTCTTTCTAAAATTAGGAAGCTTGTTTGAAGTTCGGCACCGCTCAAAAGCAGACTTTTATTAACTAATCCAAGCTCTTTTTATTTTGTAGGTGCGCTACATACATATATGAATATGGATGAGTTGGATCCCAAATCTCCAGAATTTCAAGAGGAACTTCGCAGGCGTTTGACCCCGCTCCAGTACCAAGTCACACAAAAGAAGGAAACTGAGCGGTACAAACTGTCTCCATAACTTGTCGAGATATTTCATAGCTTTGGCTAAAGGCCATGTTGTTCTTCCTGTTTTCCAGGGCGTTTACGAACAAATACTACAAATTGAAAGCAGACGGCACCTATGCATGCGTGGTATGCGGGGAGGATTTGTTCGTTTCCGACACCAAATACGACTCAGGTTCCGGTTGGCCTGCTTTTTACGACGTGATAGATAACAAAAAAATCAAACTCACCAAAGATGTCAGCCATGGTAATTATATTGTAAAAAAAAAAACGATTCGCAAGCTTTTCTAAACAATCAAATATGCATTAATAATGAGGAATGATTAGCCAACCAAAGGAAACAGTCACGAGCAGTGTACTAACCCAAACAACTTTATTCTCTTTTCTTTTTCTCTCCACTTTCTGCATCATATAAACTAACTCGGTGTCTCCACTTACCCCTGACATCGTTTATGGCATTCCATTGGGTTCGCGGGTCGGATTCTGCCTGGTATGGCACGCGCTCTTATGACGGAAAACTCCCAACTTACTAAATCACGGTGACGGGCGTCTTTTTACTGTACCCTACTGTACACACATATAATCCCATTTGGGTTAATTACGCCGTCCCCCAGTTGGTTCCAATCTTCTGCTTTTAATTACCAACCCAGGATTGGTGCGAACGGAAGTGAGCTGCTCAAAATGTAGCAGTCATCTGGGTCATTTGTTCACGGACGGACCCAAACCTACGGGCAAACGATATTGCGTTAATAGCGCGGCCTTGGATTTCCATGATAAAGAAGATGATCTTGCCCCTGCCTCATGTAACGGTCAGTCAAAGGGACCGTGCCAACAATAAGGAGTCATAGATGGACAAACACTATATTTATCCCTTTTGTAGAAGAAGGATGAAATGAGCTTTATAGATGACATCGCATTATTTATGAGCGTCCTTGTGAGCAAATAAGTTACAGACTGGGAATGAGAATTACTGACACGATAGACAAACTATATAATACCTATATAATTGTTCCATGCACAACTTTTCACACTGAGAGGCCAAATTCTGTACAAACACAAATTGTGAGGATTATTTACTCACAGCAATACATTATTATTAATTGTAAAACCTACTCGAAAATAATAAACAATTTTCCACTTAAATCTACGCTCTATTGCAAACTAACAAGCTTATAAGTTTAATCAACGATAGAGAAACCTATAAATACCTATAGAATTGTTTCGTGCACAACGTTTTACCCAGAGGCCAAATTCTCTACGAGCACATGGGCTCCATGTGCATATATGCGGTTGTATGCAGAAACACTAATGCAGGGGTTCTCGAACTTTTCCGTTCGCGGCGCCCTTGGAACATATCCCCAGCTCACGCGGCGCCCCTTAAACACAGGCCTATGTAATTGCTACATCTATGAAATTATAGGAAACCTTCGCGGCGTAGCCTACCTAACGCAAGCCTACCGCGGCGCACCAGGGCGTCGCATCGCACATACTTTGAGAAACGCTGCTGTAATGTTCATTCGCAATTGCAAGCACCAAGAGCAATTCATTAATAATATTCAATGCAAAAACCTACAGGAAAAACAAATTTTCACTTAAGTTTGTACTCCGTCATTGCAAATTATAAACCCCTCCAAAACATTTTGAGTGAGTATAATCAAATTTGAAAATAAAAACGCCCATCGAAAACTCTTAGACTACGAGAGCTGCATAGCAATGAATTGCACAGGATGCGAAAGGACTTTCACGAAAAACCCAGTACAGCAGATATAGACAAAGATCTTCCCAAGGATCTTCCATATTCTGTGTGCTTGGCTGGTATTTAAAGTTCATAACCTTCATGGAAAACTGAATTTGTCAAGGTTCCTAGAATCTCACTCAGTTAAATGCAAAATGTGAAAGTTGTATGATGGCAAGGCTTGAAACTTGGCACTTGCTACTGCCTTAGACGAGAAGAGGTATTCAGAGATTACGTCTAATCAGTGTACTAGTTCCCATTTCTTTCAACGTCCGAAGAAGTCGACCTTGACGTCGGTCCAAAATATCATCCCCAGCAAAAGACGAAGACACCACCATCTTTTGCTTGTACATCAATGACCTTCTCGAATGTTTATGAGAGCATCCGCTTTGCATAATTGGGTGTGGTACAGAACCTGCGACTCTTCTGATGCAAGTCTAGATCCAGTTCCATTTCTCAGGTATACTTAACCGAGTATAAATACTCTTCCTCAGTCACCAAGTCGTCAGTGGCTCTCCAAGCCTTTTCACCAGACACAACTTTGTTCCGCACGCAATCATGAAAGCTATTGTAAGTTTTCTTTTGCCTCCAAACTGCCGTCTAAACCATTTAAATAGCATTAAGTCATTTAATGTAAACTTTTCGATATAATACCTTTAGATCTTCGCTACCTTGCTCGCTTTGACTGCGGCTCGCCCTTCGGAAATCCTAAGCTACGATGCCGAGACTCATTCTCGTCAAGAAAATGGAGTAGCTGGAACTGCCGTGTCTGGTGAATACAGGTAAACTACATCTACCTTTATTATAAAGTTATATAGTTAAACAAACTGTAAGTAAAAAAAATGGATAGCTTTCTTGGTACCGATGGTGTGAACTACAAGATCAATTACGAGGCTGACGATAATGGATATCGCGCAACTGGTGACCACCTCCCCGTAGCCCCTGCAGTACCCGTGATCCCAGAAGCTGTACCCGTTGAGGACCCGGTGCCTGCAGTAGCAGCTGAACCCGACGTAGCACCCGCACCGGTTGCTGAGGATCCCGCGCCTGCACCAGTTGCTGCTGATTCCGCGCCTCTAGAGGTTGCTCCCCAAGCACTGATCCGCGGCGTTCCTCTTCCTCTTCCCTGGTGGCAGGGACAGACCATTGTTGTCCCAGCTCCCGCTGAACCCAAGGAAGCTGTCAAAGAGGCTCCCGCCTACACATGGGCTGCTCCTGCTCCTTTCCAGACCATCGTCTACACCCAACCAAAGGTCGAGCTGAGATTCCAACCCGTCAAGCAGTTCGGCTACAACATTGTCTACTAAATCGCTCTCCCTGGACCTGCATGTGAATAGCATTTTAGTACTGCGATCTTTTCATTTCGTTTTTTTTCTTTTGTATCCCTTTTGGACAAGGCAAAAATGGCGGTTGCTGTGACCCGTGTGGAATTTTTGTTAATAAACCTTTTTTTGGTCAGAATCTTCTGTTGCTATTTGGTCTTCGCTCTTTACTTTTTTACGTCTAGAAATTATTCGGAATTAGTTTCGTTTTTATTTAACGGCGGTTTAAACTTGAGAGGTTTATTTTAAAAATTTTAAAAATTCTTCCAACTAAGTAACCCAAAAAATGTCCATGCTGTCCGACGTTTTAAGGGGGAGAACGGGCAGGGCAGGGAGATAAAAGGGGGGAGGAGGCAGTTGTAACAACGGGATTGATGGGGAGGATTATTTTAGTAGTCCTCCATAATCGATCTAAACTTATTAACAATTTTCTTGGGGGCCCCAAAACGAAAAATAATTTACTGAATGAAATACACAGGATCACGAAGGTGGTCGAGACACGATGGGGTGGGATACTAGTTCAACAGGGACTGGTGACTTGGGTTCCCATAGTTAGGATAGCTTTAAACACACTCTATAAAAGCAGGCATAGCTCCTGTTGAGACAAGTAATTCAGGGAACAGCTTGCTGGAACTTGGGAACTAAACGAGATTCTACCCGAAGAATGAAGCTGCCACACGGAATGTAAAAGATGCCTTAAGGCCAACTCAAATCTTGCGAAACCAAGAAAAAAGTACCCAACTAAAAATTGTGTTTGTAAAAAAAAATATAAAGGCGAAAACGGGGCAGTGCATTTGGCAAGAATTAAATAACTCTCAAAAGTCCTACACATCCCTTCTCTCCTTAGGATCAACCAGGGAAAATAACAAGACTCAGAAGCTGCAAACGAGATCCCCACCTCAAATTCTCCTGAACATACGGTACAATACTTCTGCATGTGATGCTTTGGTGGTTTGCCAGATGTCACCGCAAAATAAAGGTTAAGGGAAATAGAACAAATAAATTTAAAAAAAAAAGTCAAACTTGGAAATCAAATCCCCCAAAAAGTGAAAAGATCTAGACTGGTTGCCCAACACAATGCACTATACCAATTACGTAAAGTGCACAGTTTGGTTTTTGCTGGGAGATGAAACTTAAAAAAAGGAAAGTTGTTGCGTGTGGTTGGGCTTTACAACTCAATATACCCATGCTACTGGCACCCATTGAGCCATCGTCGATATTTTCTCCAAGGCGGTTTCAAGCAGCTTAATGGTTTCTTCGATGTCATTGTTGACGATCGTCGAGTCAAACAAATGGCCATACGCTTGTCTCAGCAAATCGGATTCTTTCACAAGACGCTCCAGACTCCCGTCATACTAGAAAAAAGACGAAAAAGAAGCCATCAGACAAAACGTCCTTCTCTCCTTTCACACAAAGCCGAAAATAGGCAGGAAAGATGAGAGAAAAGCAAAATGTCTTACATCGCCCACATTTTGAATGGCAGGCGCAGCCACAAAGACGACATAGGGAGCAAAATCCGCCGATCTTAAAACTTTTAAGGCTTGTGGTTCGACATCCAAAATTGCGAGTTTCCCTTCTTGGTGGATACGTCTGATCGTCTCCAACTTGGTGCCGTACATGGCTTCTTCATGAGTACCTTTTTGATTATAACGAAAAGCAATATGACTACCTTTTCATTCTTAAAAGCAATGTTTCAAAAATACCCAAAATAAATATGTTAAGGCTCCCGTATACCTTAGCTCGGTATAGGCGGTTAGCATGGGAATTTCGGAACAACTTTTTGAGAAAACCGGTGCATTTAATGAAACAATTCTTTGACAGTAATCTTGAGCTTGCTAACAGTTTATACACAACCAAAGCAATTTTTTTTCCAATGAGTAAAAGTAGCAATATGCAAATGAAGTTACAACTATGAGAAAAACGTTCTTTAAAAATCTGTCCTTTGGTTGCGCACTAACTGGTTAAAAAAAGAAAACTGTTGGTTTAGATTGCTTGTAAATCTGACAAGCGTTTTTCAAGAAATCTTGTTCCGAAAGTACGACGAATTGATTTGGGACATTGTGCTGCTACAACAAACTGTGGTGACAAATTGTACTTTTCAAAATCAAAACAAGCGTATAGGAACTTCGCCGGCTATCGATTTCTTTTTTTACTTTCTTACCGAGGGCTTTGACAAAACAATAACAAACATCAGTGCCATCTATGACTGTTTCGCCTGAATAAGCTAAGGTATACTGGAGCCTTAAGAATTTATGTTAACTGCCCCCTCCTTGCCCAACTTACCATATTCTAGGTATTCATTGGCGGCTATGTCGGCCATCATTTCGTCATGGGAAACGAAGAAGTAGTTCTTTCCATTTTCTTCCTCCTTTCGTGGGGCACGCGTCGTATCTGTTTAACGAAAGCACAAGAAAAGAACCGGATCAGCCGCTCAGTTCAACTGGGCTCAGAGACTGAACTCCACTAGCTTAACACTTTTCGCCTTCCATTTTTTCCTCCACCCTCGTTTACTGGCTTTACTGTTTGGAACGCTTACGTGGAATAGGATATGCATATCTCTCTGGATGATTGGCAATCAGTGTGTTCTTGATGTGTCTCCGACCAACACCGTGGGCCCCCAACAAAACCACCGTTTTCCGTTGAAAAGCTACAATGACAAGAGAAAAAATCCTCCAAATAAGCTTTATTTCGGATGAAATAGCTTATTTTCCCCTACCCGGAAGTTTGACGACTTCTTCATACGTAACCAAGTCGAGTTGATCGAAAATGGCGTTGTGTTTGGCGAGATACTTGTCTTTGTGATGTTTTTTCTTCTTCCCGAAAAAGGAACAATTCACTAGGGAATCATAACCGGTTAGCGACTAGGGAAGATCTCAAAGGAAAAAGGGAAAATCGAAACTCGATTTGATACCTTGCTCTCGTTTGCCTTTCTCCATGGCTTGGCAAGCTGCTCGCCACTCCTGCAGTTCGGGCGAAGGAATCAGTCCTGCTGATCCTGCAACGCCTGCATTATCTCTCCTCGCTTGCCACCATCTCCCATCGTCTTTGCTGATAATCTAGAAACCCCACAAGAGACACATACCACAATCCCTTTCCCCATTAGCTTCTTGGGGTCCAGCAAGCCATAATAGAAGGCAAATGGATAAGTTTTACCTGCAAGATATCTCCAGTCTTGAAGGCGATTCCGGCTTGTGGACACGGAATGAGATCGTCTTTGAAAGGATCGTAATCGAAAAGCGCCCTCACAAAGATCTAAAATCCCAATCAAGTTCGGCACGTCAAGAGAGTGGGGAGAGCACACATTTGGATGATTTCCGGAAATAGAAAAGACGAAAAAGAAGGACAAACGAGAAAAATTTCGATAAGCATGAGCCAAGTTTGAATACCAAAAAAAAAAAAAGGAAAAAAAGCTTTCAAATATCATGGCTTCCTCCCCAAAAACAAAAGCCAGCAGGGTATGCAAGCGAAACAAACATAGGGTTTATGTACGTAAGAAAAACAACCAACAAAGAATGGGAGGCACGTATCAAGGTAGAATATATACCTAAAAGAAACAAAAGAATAGTATAAGAGGAAAAACAAGGGCTTGCACGTACGATGGGAATCAAAGTTCCGTTGTAAACATTGCGAACATGCAACTAGGAGTTTGTATTATATGAACCAAAACTTGGGTATAAAGGGAAAACAGATTCAGGAGGAAAGGCAAAGGGAAATTGCATCTTCTCACAATATTTGTAAATTTTCTTTAAGTTTTTGTTGGGATAAAAATTAAGTGAAGAAAAATATATCGAAAATCATACTCAAGCCATCAATATACTTCGATACCAATTTGATTTTTTTTTACGTACAAAAACAAAACAGAACACAGTAGTATGTGGCGTACTTACAAGGACCGGAGTTGGTTTGATCCTGAATAGCTGTTTTTAGCCATGATAAAAAAGAAGACAAGAAAAATAAAGGTTCAAATGAAAAGTGACATATTTTCCCCCTTTTACCGGGGTTTGCATTCTTTGTCATGGTTTATAGCTTGCATACCCTGTGCCTTGGCAACATTTTAGAATCTTGGGGAAAATCTCGCTCATTTAAGAAATGTTGGCCTGTTTTTGAACTAAGAGTATTTATGACACATGCTTAAGGGCCTGCCAACAAAAACCAAACAAAAACAGGAGCTTAGCTATAAAAATAGAGCTCGAAAAGTGCAAAAACACAAGATTTTTTGGTTTAAGTCAAAGAGAGCCATTGATTTGTTTCCTTCTTTAAGTCATGTTAATAAGTTACTAATCAAGAGGAGCAGCGTATTTCATCTGACTCAGAAAGGGATATAGATCAGTAGGTCGTGTATAAGCATGTACCTCGCAAGGGGGCGGAGCACTCCGGTACGACGGCACAATCTTGAACGTCACTGAACCACGCGCATCTCTCTACGAGAAAAAAAATCATGACATATAATTAGCCAGTATAACTGAGGAAAAAATTATTGAAAATTTTCTCGTTTGCTTCCCATTTAAGCCTCGTGTCGGAGCTAAAAGTGGGCCGGGTTCTTTAGACTTACGTGGCCTCGAGCCAAAATTGCCCGCGAAATGGTAGCATTTAAGGCGACAGACAGCGAATCCAGAAAAATTGGTCAATAAAGTTGTAGAGACTTGCCTTGCCAGCACATATAAGGGACAATGTACTGGAACCCGGCAAGCCTAGCACGTTACCACCGATATTACCCTCTTTCTTTTCCCGGGAACGACATATCAAACAATAGGAACTCGCATTACTGAACTCTCGCAAAAAGGAACACAAGGCCAAAAAATTGTGACGTTAAGGGACAAAGAAACCTTTCAAATAAATGACACTTACTTTGTACCCCCCAGTGAAAGCAAAAAGTAGTGTGGGGGTAGAAAACTAGTACTAATTGCCTAGTATGGCGAAAACAGACTCATAGATAATGAAGCAAGTGAAACCCAACAGGATTTAGAGGATAAAGGCCTGAAAAACAAAGCAATTAGTAAGGACGCCAGACTCATAGCATACCAGTAATCTCTGCAAGGCATCCACGCTCTGGTTAGAAACGGGTTGTCCATTAATTTCCCGTATCTCATCCCCAACGTGCAAAGTTCCTTGCCGATGAATCATCCCGCCGTGCATAATTCGGGCAACGATGCAGCGCCCGTCTTCAGTCATCTTCAACGTAATGCCCTAAAAACCCAGCCAAAACTATTAACTCGCCATCGGTCTTCAAGGGAGAAATAATGGAATGTTTTTAGGGACAATTCCCTCAACAATGAAAGACAAAAGAATGTAAAATAAAGATCCACAGAAATAAAGATGCAGCAGTATATACACGCTATCACTGGTCGTAACTTAGGTAGTATTATGAAAGGGCAATGGCCACCAACAAAATCTGCCTTAACAAAAAGAGCCAAAAAACTAGTTTCTATCAGAGAAATCTTTCACTCCATTATGCGCGAAGTAGTTTTAACCCTACTAGAGAAAGGAATTAAAGCAACAGGATCACGTGGCTTTCTGAAGCTCTGAAGTCACATACGTATCCATGGAACTCGAGAATTTTGATACGTATTTACGTATTACATAAACAGATTACCATAATAACTAGCAACACAAAGCAAGCCATGGCATGTCTGTGACGCCAGGACAAACAGTTTGCGTGCCAATAACTCTTGAACGGCTATTCAGGAGAAAAATGAACAAAGTATATCGTTTTTAAAGCATCAGTCAAGTGATTTCGGTAATTATTGCCATTTAAGAGATTGTTTTTATCAGTTGCTGAAAGTAATAAATGTTTGTCGTATTGTACCCTTAAGGGAAACGAACTATAAATAAATGTATTCGCTGCACAAGAAAAGCAAGTTCTTCAAGAAATGAATTTCGTCTATCTACTCTTTCAAACGCGCTTTAAGAGTTTGGAAATTCCCAACTATAAGAGATGTCTGGGAAACAAAATTTAGCTCGGTTCTTTCTACAATTTTCAACGTATTAATTATACTAAAAAGGTTATATTATGCAATTAGTGCTAACCGAGGCAGTAGTGCAAAGCTTTAGGTTCGAGTCCTTAGCAGTTCTATTTAATTGAGTTCTAATCGATTATACAAACTACTCAAAACCTTACTGAAGCAGAGCTTGACACAAACAGTTCGTATTTCGTTTAAACTTGGTCTATTTTGCAAAATATATAAACTAAAACCCATGCTATCTTCAAATCATTCACTAAGTTGAATTCCGATTAGGAAATTCGCTTACCAGGAAGTCCTTAACTAAAGCAGAAATGAAATAAATACTGTAGCTAAACACCCTGGTAATCTACACCTTCAAGTTGAGTAAGATATCCCCATTGTTGACTTGCCTGCCCAATGCAGCTGTAGCTCAGGGGGGGACCAAACATGTCTTTGAAGTTAATTTACACTTGATACCTTCCAGAGAGCAACATACTTATTCAAAACGTGAACTTCTCCCTCAGTACACAAAGACGAACGAAATGAATATGATTAGGAACGCCGAAATAAAGTTGGTGTCCCTTCCCCCCTCCCCCCAAAGGCAACTTTCTTTCCTCGTCATCCAAAAGAAAGGAAATATTAAAAAAAGAAGCTTTTACCATAGGTTCGTCCGTATTTTTCTGAAACTGCACCAGTCGAACTCGCGTCACATGCTCGGCTGGATGTCCATCATCATGGGCGGCAGCATCCGTACCATTGCTGGCTCTGGGCAGCGTAAGATGGCCATCGTCCGGTCCACCAATCATCCCATAGCTTCCATAGCCCAAACCAGGTCCGTATCCCAAATAAGCAGGCGGAAGTAATGGTGGCGGAGTCACTCGGCCAGCTTCTTCCGAGTAGATCTCCTGGGCTATCGCATCTTGAGCTTGCAGCAATGCCTTTGGAACACATGACGTAGTGAGAGCGAAGCAATTCGTGAGACAACAATCAAACCAAAACACGCACATACACAAACAAGAATAAGACGTAGCCAAGTAGAAAGTAACCCATTTCCCATTCCAGTCATAACGCACAGTAAAGGATAAACAGCAACCGAATATATAAAAGCACGACCCACATCATATAGACAGAAGTCAAACCACCCACGCAACAACCCAGCTTCCTTTTTCCTTTCACATCTTTAGCTTCTAGATTGTCTTCTTCCCCTCTTTTGTGACAAGCTTATTGTCACCGAATGCCCCTTTATTTTTTCCCCCTCCTGAAAGCCTAAAAAGAAGAAGACAACCGTCTTCAGTCAGTCACCGGGACCAATAAAAGACTCATTTTCCGGTACACATACTTCTGTCCTGGCTGTATATAGCTGCATGCCAATTGTCACTTCCGTACCCTCAAGGGGCCCGAAAATGCTTCATTGACGCAAAACAAAACTCTCTTGTCCCTAATGACGTAACACGATAAAATTTGCTCCTTTTCTCAAATTAGAAGCCCTTGACAAGAAAAATAACGTCACACGACGTATAAGACTTCAATTACGATATATTGAAAGACATATTGCAGGAACTGTAAAGGATTTTCGGGCTAGGATCCGCAGACTTACGGGTTTGTTTTGAGAAAAGTAGCTAGGTCCCGGTACTCCGTGCTCATCTAGTAAATACCGGTACGGACTATGAATAGGACAGCTGTTGTAGGGACTTCTGAAGGGCACGAAACTGTAATTATTAGCCACGGGAGCACGAAAACAACCTCTGCCACGGATTTCCATGACGTTTCTTTCTCTGGATATTTCTAGTTTACGCAGTCAATTTCGTAACCTACGCGTTGGGGGCTACCGAGTACACGTCCGGTACTTTTTCAATGGTCCCGAACTCACAGCCCGCAGAAGCATTCTTGAAATTGTCTGGCAATTTTCTTTTGTCCGTAAAGATTTCACGAGTAACTTATGCAAAGGAGATCGTCTTTTTTCCTTAAAAAAAAGGGTGAACTGAAACGAACACAATGGAGCTCAACGGCTGGCCGATTGAAAAGCTGAACCGCGAAGCGAAACCCAGTACTGTGCTACGTCCCAAAGTTGGGTAAAAATGGTTCTTTGGCGATGCCGTGGCATGCAAGCGTCGTCAAAGCCAAGAAAGAAGACGGACCAAGTAAAAGCCAGAAGAAGAAGCAGCGGCAGCGGGCTTGGAGCTGGCCATTGATCTGCCATAGCTGCTCGGAAAAGCCTGCGCCTGCTCTGCGCGACGAACGCATATGGCACCGCGAGCAGTAGCAGAGCGAAACGCAGCCAGCAAAGTGAAGAATAGCGCGAAAAGGGGCTCGCTGGGCCGGCTCCTGACGTCGTAAAATGCATCTCAATCCCACGCACATGTCCTCCCGTTTCTTTCTCTCTCCTATTCCCCTCGCTTTTCCTCCCCATACCAGCAAGCAGCCAAAAATGCACTATTAAGAATCGAGTTCGCCACCTCCCTAGCACGCTTAATTATTAAAAGCATCGTTTTGTCTTTCAACGTCCATATGTGGGGTCGTAAAACTTTGCACAGCAATTTTCTGTTACGAATCTGTCGAGTTATTAAAACGGAAACCCAAAAAGCACCCCCTCCCAACTCCCCAAAAACGGGAAAGTTCCGTGAAGACTCTTCAGAAGAAGTAAATAAGAAAACGATCCACAATGCAGCGATAGAAAACTGTCCAACTCCTCGAATTGCTAATGCTGCGGGGGTTTGACGCAGCTAGGAAACGTGGGCTCCTCCCACTCTGCATTTCAAGCAAAGCGAAAAAACAAATACATTACAATTTATCCTTTAAACGTTTAAAGCTTCTTGACTTTGCAACGCAATATTCGTACAAGACTCATCCCAAGAGATTGTTAAAAATGCAAGCGGAATGAGCCTGTGAATGATTTTTTTTTACTTCGAGCCTTGGAAAGTATAAAGGGCGGAGCTTAAACCTGTCTGTTTTAGTCCAACAGTTTTGTCATGCTCCGAGGGAACGCTATTTTCGTTATGAAGCGGGAAAAAAAGTGAAGATCACTGCTGACGTTGGGCAGCAGCTAATCCAAGTCATTACTCTTCCTGGGTTCTGTCGCCGTACTTCTGAATGTAGCAATGCTTTGCCTCGTGCTTCATGCTCCCAGTTGGCACACTGCTCGCAGACCAACATCAAACCGAAAATCAATAGCCTTTTTATTTTTCAGCAGCCTGTTCTCTTAAATTTGTTATATTTCTTGGGATTTACCTCGTTCCAAGTCATTATACCGAAAACGACTTGCACCAGTTAAATGGCAGGAATAACACGAAATCTTTTCCCAGAAATGGTACACACGTCCCAGGGACCTAGCTTCTACTACCTAAAGCTTGCAATTAGCAGCTAAGGATCGATCTAAAAGATGCTTTTTTTCTGAACTAAAAAAAAATTAAAAGAAGTTGGTTAAAGACCAGGCCAAGCATCGACCGTGGTAACAGATGTCGCTATACCAACAATCTACACAAAATTCCCTGTTGTGAGATTAGCGTCAGTATGAGATCCCATTACGACCAGCGTTCTACAATTCAAGGAAAGAGCTAAGGAAGGTGAATGGGTGCTCTCAAGGTTTATACTGGGACTTTTTGTCTAACAATGTTTCTGCTCGCAAAACGAAACGAATCCAAACACCTCGTTTGTTAAAGGAATCCCTGGAGGCAACAAGATGTTGGCAATTCCCAACACAAAACTCGGAGTATAGACAGGAGTGAAGGTTGCAGGATAAGTACAAACAACATTTTCACTTACCTTGAATGTAGGGCGATGTAGGATTTCGCGCAGTTCGTACAATTCCACGGGACATTCTTTCACTCCCATGGTAGCTTCGCGTAAAATATCCACCACGTCCCGACACTTGGCCAATGCATCGTCGGTGGAAGCACGTACACCGTTTAGGCCGTAAGAGCTTATGCGATCGTATAACTAACATTGAAAAGACGAAAAAAGAAAGAAAATCAATTCATAGACACGGACCTTACAAAGTATAAAGAACAAAAGCTGACAAAGAGCAAGCTTAAATCAATATAACGTATTCGATATTCAAAAAGCATTTCCGATAACACTAACTCGATATTTTTCTCTCTCCATTAATGCAAATCGATACTTTAGAAGAAAGCATAACATACCAATCTCGAATTTAATCAAATACATATAATAGTCTATTACATACAGGAAACAATCGACTAATATTTGAATATAAAGGGAATTATGATAGAAAATAATCGAGTACATATCGATTCTAGTCGAATATACCGAATGTACAGCGAATCGAATGAAAACGTCACATCCAAACCTATTTATTATTTAAACTACATTTCTTACATTACATGTTGGGAACAGATTTTCCTCTAACCTTAAGGAACAAAAAGAATACATTGTACTCTTTTATTTACTTCAGCTTTCCTCATACTTCTAAATAATGATCGGAATCTAATAACGAATAACGGTCTACCTGATATCGTAATTCTTTTCATATTTCATGCACAGAAGTATTTGTGAATCACAGTTGATCAATTGCATACATTCATACCTCTTCGGTATTACTAATACAATATTAACAATAAGGTATCACAACAATGTACATGCGAAAAGTGCTTCCACTTTCACGTATGTCATGATTACACTGTACTTCACTACCCTGCTATTACTACATAATAGCCATAAACGTATTACTAAAATACAATTATAAATTATTCAATACGAGAAAATGGTTTTAACTATTTAATTTCTGTCAGGCTTACTGCGCAATTCATTACTGCTGTAATCTCAACGAATAACCTAAACCTTATTGAAAAATGCAGAAAAGTCTGGTCTAAAACCCAAGCATCTCATACTACTACGATTTCTCATGCACTTTCATGCTTTTAATCCATTTTTAGCGCTCAAAATAGACGAAAACTCACATTTAGGAGGCCTCGTAAACGTTGATCATTGAGACAATGCTGCATAGACACCGGGTCGCGTAGGATATGTGGTGCATCTTGTAAGTATTGGATGTCGTCAATCGAATCCAGCACATATCCAACAGCTCCTGTAAAACAAGATAACAAAATACAAAGATAAAAAAAAATTAATTCTGTAAATCTATGACTGTAAAACAACACCACAAAATACACCACAAATCCCATTAAATTCCTTGAACTCATTCCCGAAGTCACGTCTCTTCCGCTCTCGCCAATTAAGAACCCAAACTTTCCCAACATGACAAGCCAAGTCTATGATTCAAAACCGCAGTTTTCCAAACTCACCGTGTAAGTTATCTTCTTCTTCTTCAATATCCGAAAAGGAATCCCCAGGATCCAGCAAAGGTAGACCGGTATTGGGGTGGAAGGAAGCCGCAGCGGCAGCTCGAAACGCAAAATCTTTGAGTTTTCGTCTGGCATTGTAAACTTTCAATTCTTCCACCGTCTGGGGTAGATGTGCCCGAGTCGCACACTGGTCTCGATGCTATACACAGAGGAATAAACCACAAACAAAATGAAAGAAAAATTACAATGAGCCAAACAAAAAGGAGAAAACCCATTAGGAAAAGCAAATCGCTTTGAAAAGCTTAATGATTTAACCTTTTCCTTGCTTTTCACATTCTCTATTGTCTTTACCAAGACCCTTTTTAGGTTTCCTGCTCTCCCTCTCTTACCTTAATCCATCGGTGCTCCAACGCTTCGTGCACGGTTATTCGATCATGGGAATCCACGACGAGCATCTGCTCCAATAAATCCTTGGCATGCTCGCTAATGGCGCTCCACACCGGCGCGTCCAACTACAAAGAGGACATTCATTCATAGAGAACGTAAAATAGCCCCAGTCAAGAGACGCACGATTGCGAAACAAGAGCTGGAAACGCGTTATAAGGGCGAAAAACGGGAAGCAACTTACGTGTAACCTGCCCTTACAGATGCTTTGTCGCAGACGATCGCCACTGCCCATAAAGGGCAAGCTGCCGCAGAGTAAAATGTGAAAGAGAATTCCAGCTGACCACACATCCGCTGGCTTGCCGCGCGGTTTCCCCAGGAAAACCTCCGGACTCATGTAATGCGACGAACCCACGCGCCCTTATTTTATTTATGTTTTACAATTACATTCGTATATGTTACTTTTTTGCCTTGTCTTTTGCTTGTTACAAAAAACTATAGCAACAGAACTTTCTGTTTCACTTGAAAAAAAAAATAAATAGAGTTTTTACTTGTAATGTGCCCAGTGACAGCTTCACTACCGTGCAAAACCACGGCATTTCCAAACCCGCTGAGTTTCAAAGGAGCCGAATTCTCTTTGGTAGCCAACAACACGTTGTGCGATTTGACATCCAGGTGCAAAACATCGTTATCATGGCAATAGCGCAAAGCTTCCAGTATCTGTCGCATATAATGACTAACGGACGAGTGAAAAGTGGTAGTTAAAATATTTCTCGTTAAAAGGGGAACCGATAGTACAGTACAAAACTATTTACCTGGCTACAGCTTCACTGTAAACAAAACCAGCAGCAGCTCGTTTCACGATTTCATAACTTAAATCAATACCATCCATTCTGCAACAAAAAATCTTCGGTAAATTTCCGAATAAAACAAAAAAATAAACATAAACAAAGGGCGGAGCTTACAATTCGAAAACCATATACAGAACGCCTTCTGCGCTGTACGTTTCCAATAACTCGACAATGTGCGGATGCTTTAGCATATGGCAAATGGTTGCTTCCCGTTTGAGATCTAATTTATAATAAAAAATAATCACAAATCACTTTTCGTATCATAAATTTATACATTCAAAACGCAATAACCAGCAGAAAAACTACTTTCTGAACGCGAGTTTCAAAATCCTTTTTTTTGTTTCGTAAATTTATAAATTTATAAACTTAAAACGCAATAACAAGTAGAAAAACTGCTTTTTGAACGCGAGTTCCAACGCCGTAAGTCTGTCGAAAGCCCAAGCTTTAGTTTTCCTAAAGTATTTAAAAACAAAATAGTCTGACTGTTTTTTATCTCGCTTGGGATGCATGAATGAACAGTGGAAATGCATTATGATAATTCTAGGAACCCCAAAGACAGTCTTCTAAGAATCCCAAAAGGTTCACTTGACTTTGATATTAATTTTCTTCTTATTAGTTTAGCACCGGAATCTCATTGTCTTATTTGGATGAATACAATTCCAAATGTGTCTCCTTCCGAAGAACAAACAAGTTATGGACTGGCGAAGTAGCGAAATGAAATCACACACGATATCTCCATGATAAATTTTTCTGAAAACTTTCAAGACGAGAGAAATTACACGAAGACGAAATCAAATTACGCTTGCATTACAAGGTATTAATGTTTTTTTAAAAAGAGAAATTGACTCTGTTACTCAACATGTCAAAGCCATAATTTCTGTAATAACTTCCGATTTTTTTGGCGGTGATCTACCGAAGTTGTTTCGAACCTTAAGCCTGTGGCACTCTTACCGAGGGAACATGTACATTCTCCCCATTTCTCTGCTTCTTTGACCAAAAAATGAGCTGCTGAGCGCGCGAAAGCTTCATTTTTCTTTTTGTTCTTTTTTAGTATTGAGCTATAGATATTACGTGGGTATTACCTTCAGTGGTGAAATCCCGAGCGACCGCGATCCGAGTGACGTCGACGATCTTGACAGCAAATCGTTGACCGGTAATCTTATGAATGCATCGCCTGACGGTGCTACATGGCCCCCTGCGAAATTGAACACCATTAAAGATTTCTGGGTTATTAAAAATTTTTCCAAAACTTTATTTCCATGGACTGTAAACCACTGGCAATGCAAGTAACGCAGAATCTAAGGATTTTGGTTCATATATTTCATTCCAAGGGTTTGTCGTTTCCGAACCTCGCGGCAATTTTACGGTAATGGACAAAGTTGGTTCCGTGTCTTTTTTGTGCCAGAAACGTAAAAAGAGAGGCTCGATAACGTTACAACTCTTTTTCTTTTCCCCGTTACACTACGAAACGACACGGCCATTCGCACCAACCAGGGAATTGTACATCATATATTCACATTTCCTTTTCTTAACATTTTTTATTTTTACTTTCGCTACGGCTTTGCATTACAATAGCTGCGTCTAAGCACGAACTTCACACAAATTGGGACTTCATTGCAGGCAAAGCGCAATTGAAAGCTTGCAAGAAAGGACTCGAGAAAAAAGTTTGTCTTATGATGAATATGGAGCTTTTTTTGCCCAGACTGTCATTCTGCAGATATTTCACGCCAAAAAGTCCTTTCGGAAGGGCAATAAACTAAATGCAGTAAGCGTTCTAGCGAGCCATGAAGTCATCAATAAGAACTGGCGCCAATTTCATTTGTTTCTCGTACGCGAGCAACAGTACGGTCCCTTGTTGGGCTCACTGACAGGAAGGACAGGAAAGAACTAATAATTCTTAAGTTTCTATACAATGAATAGATGCTTGTCCCACTCTTATTAGGTTACGGACGGCGTGAACACATGTCCGCCGCGTAAACAACAAGCTAACTAACGGCATTCTAAGTAATCTAATAGACAGGGTTAACCTTGAGACTGTTAACTTAATCCATATTTGGATTCGTTAGATCAATCACTTCAGCATGAAGATTGACATATACGTAGACTGAAAGGGAGTGGCTACGTTCAATTTCGGACAGGATATTGAAAACGGAAATTGGGAAAAGGTCACTTACCTGCCAATGATATCCTGCAATTCATAAACGTCATCGAAAACCACCTCGTCGTCGGCCATGGTTAGCTTCCCACGCTCTGCCACTTTATATGCAAGGTATATTCCCTAAGGTAGTCGGACAATTATCTTCGTCTAATTGGCCCCAGTCAATTTCGCAAGAAAAAATTCCACTCCAAAAATCTTTGCACCATTCTGTAGGAAAGAATTAGGCATATCAGTTCACACATCTAATGTAATGAGTGGCACAAGCTCACAACTCAATCAACTCAAATTGAAAAGAACTCACGTTCCTTTGCTAGCTCTGAATATATAATTGGACAGCTAACTTGTTCGTTTTGTTTGTAGTAGCTAATCTATTTACTAATTAGCAAGAAAATAATAGAGTTAGTAAAGTAATCCTGGAGCCAAACCTTATTTTAATAAATTCGAATCCTTTACAGCTGCAGTTTGCCAATAAAGATTTTTGACTGAATAAGGCTACTTGGTAGTGAATGTGTTACTCTATACGAGCATGACGTCCAATCAAGCGTAAGATGATCTGTTTACAACAAGATAGTAATGTTCTATAAAACTATACATGTTGCTGATCTAATGTTAATGAAACCTGAAGAAATGTTTACCTGTTTCAAATAGGAAATACTGGGGAAAACTCTTAGCGGCGTTAAGTTCGCTTGTAGATTTGGGGATATAGAGGAGCTGCACAAGGACACAACTTCATGTACTGTGGGTCGAATGGCTTGTTTTCATTTTCAAGTTAGATGAGCCGCAACCACAATAACAAAGGGTAAAACCAGTAACCATAGCTGGGAACGGATGAAAAATGATTTTTGCTGGGACCTTGGTGTCGAACTTATTGGCAGGCTGTTCAGGGGAGTCTGGGCCAGCACATTAGCATAGAGCAGTTATCATGGCCATTTTATTAGTCAAACACTCGCCTGTTACAATTGGATTTTTATTACACGCCTCGTAGTTTGCAGTTCTTATATTCCCTAGTTCAATAACCTTGGCAACAAAATTGACATGACAGGCGCTGCAAGAAGCAACTATTCCGGAGAAGGCGACCCTCTGCTCCTGCTCGTAACCAACTATTTCGTTTCTAACGCCACCTATAAAGTAGTGGGACTAACTGCGCTGTGATATAGTTTTAATTATATATTACTTTTAGATGGCGCAGATCGACTATAAACGTCAAGAAGAAGAAGTATATTACTTTGTAATTTTACATCGGATTCAACACGTAGAGTACTTTCGCTGTTACACGAGCCAAATATAAACACTTTGCAAATTACTCAAATCAAAAGAAATACCCTTTCTTTCACTTATACTTTCACAAAAATACTTTTTTAACTTACAGTTCTCACATTAGAAATTAGTCTGTTGGAAAAATAAATTGCTGTGATCGCAGTTCACACGTGTAAAGTTTCCGTCACGCTGTGCGTGACCGATATTCCCACACGCCGTCCGTTGTCAAATCCGACTTTAATTTACGGAAGCTTGGAGTCAATTATGTTATGGAATATCATTAAGACAGAATAAATTATGTCAAATGTAAAAACCAACTAAACGGAAACGAGCGTATTTGCGATAAGACTTAAAAGATTGATATTTTCAAAAAAGGACTTACCGCAGGAATGGTTACATGACTTCCTAGATGTCGCCCATAGTTTGTTTATACTACTTAATTCCGTCATTGTTTCGGTGTTTATTGTTAAAGCGGAATTTTTGCTACTATGGAAGGAAAATAAATAACTAAAATTTTCCGATTATCATGTAATATCCTAAGTTTAACCAAAAAACTAGTCATGCCTGCTGCAATGCTGGGAAGGAAGCAGAGCTTAACGAGAGAAGCCCAGACTTGTGACTTGTCTCCCGATGAAAACATTCCCGGGACAGCAGCAGTCGAATGGATCAACAAGGTCTGTTAAAGGCCCTTTATTTTGCAACAAATATATAAATTATTCCTCTTCTTAATAGCTCTGGATAAGACGCTTGCTAAGGCTGTGTGCCTTGGTTAGTCTGGTCTCGGTGTCTCTAAATACGCCTCGTTCATTCGAACGATATCCATCTCTGCCCTATGTAACGTTCGGGTGCGACTTGGTCGTAGCACTGCTTTATAGTTTGGAAATGATAGTCAAAATCAACATGAAGGGTTTCATTAAGGTGAGTCTCATAGCCTTGCGCAAATAAAGGTAAAGCAATATTGAACTACCTTTTTTTCTAGGGGGAATCTTCTTACTTTGCCGATCGTTGGTGTCGTTTTGATGCCAGTATGCTCTTATTCATCTGGGCTTCGGTTGTGCTGGAAGTTCTGGAATTTTTTGCTGTGGTACCTGCTGCATCGCACTGGTCCATGGTCCGAGCCCCTCGTCCTTTAATCATGATCCGTTTTATCCGCGTATTCCTCAAATTCTCCATGCCAAAATCGCGCATAAACCAAATTTTCAAGTACACATTCACAATTTGTTCTCGAAAGTTTAATATGACTCTCTTTTGTGCAGACGTTCAAGCCAACAAATCTACAACGTGACACTCTTTTTCGTCTTCTTCATGTCCTTGTATGGATTGCTTGGCGTCCAGTTCTTCGGCGAACTGCGTAATCATTGTGTTCGCAACGACACTGATCCAAAGTAGCGCTTGGAATCTTCTCCGTCTCATTTTACTAATACGCTATCCTCTTAGTGCTGTAACATTAAACAGCCTCGCAATACCTGACACCTACTGCTCCACAGATCCCAATTCAGGTTACCAGTGTCCAGAAGGCATGAAATGCTTAAAACTGGAAATGTCACGTTATAAGACAGGGTTCAATGGCTTTGATGAAATTGGTAATTATTTTCCCCTTATTCTTTTCAAAACCTTGTATTAATTTTGAATTGTTAATCTTATTCGTTTTAGCGACCAGTATCTTCACCGTTTACCAAGCTTCTTCTCAAGAAGGCTGGGTATTCATCATGTATCGAGCAGTTGACAGTTTACCTGGCTGGCGAGCCTTTATTTACTTCACCACCATGATCTTCTTTCTCTCCTGGCTAGTCAAGAACGTTTTCATTGCAGTCATCACAGAAACGTTCAATGAGATCCGTGTGCAGTTCCAGCAAATGTGGGGCGTACGTGGAGGTCAATTGTCTGATCGGCATGCAGCTGAAGTAACTTGATTTCGGTGCATTTTAACCTTACTTATTTCCTTACATGAGACTTTTCAAACAGTTCTTAATCGGCGATGATCGGGGTTGGAAATTGGTACCCACCGATGCAACCAAACAAGAAAGTCGCACGGCCCGTTTATGCATGCCTTTGTTAAACTCAGCAGCTTTTCACTTACTCTTGATGATCGTCATCCTGGCCAATGGTGTTATGACTGCTTCCATGTCTTTCCGGCATGATGGGCGAGCTCGTGAAGAGTTTTATCAAAACCATTTTTACGCTGAAGTAATCTTATATCAAAAAGAAACAAATCATAAGTTTTATAATTCGGTTTTTGATTACCTTAGGTGGGCTTTACCATCTTCTTTGACCTGGAAGCACTGCTAAAGATCTGGAGTTTTGGATTCAGAAATTACTTCAAGCGCTCCGTCTTTAAATTCGAGCTCCTTTTAGCTATTGGAACGACCTTGCATTTACTGCCTCAGTTTTATTTATCAGCTTTAACCTACTTCCAGGTACTTGACCCGTAACCTCTACATTTATTACCTTAACTACTGTCCTGAGAGTCTCGAAAATCAGCTTAATCTTTGATCCACTTTGGGATGCAAATGGACGGAATGTATTGTGTGGGTCAGGCTTTCAACTTTGGGTGCAGAAATTGCACTTGAGTGTACTTTTCCACAAACTTAGGTCTTAATATCGTTACATCTTACAAGGTACTGCGAGTGGTTAGGCTGATCAAAGCTTCGCCTATGCTGGAGGATTTTGTGTATAAAATCTTTGGGCCAGGCAAGAAGCTCGGCTCTTTGATCATCTTTACCATGTGCCTCTTGATTATAACGTCGAGCATTTCTATGCAGCTGTTCTGCTTCCTCGCTGACTTCACCAAGTTTGAAACCTTTCCCGAAGTAAGGAGTTCTTAAGTGTGCGCACTTTCTCCGCTGAATTCGTTAAAAGGTCTTAATTACGTAGGCATTTATGTCCATGTTCCAAATCCTGACGCAGGAAGCCTGGTCAGAAGTTATGGACGAAACTATGTTGCGAAGCAGCGAAGCTTTAGCACCCATTGTAGCAGTTTATTTCATTCTCTACCATTTATTCGTCACACTGGTAAAAATAAGAAGGAATTCGTTAAAAGTCTTTGTTTCGCAAACGACTTCGTTGTTTTTTAGATTGTGCTCAGCTTATTTGTCGCTGTGATTCTCGACAACTTGGAGCTTGATGAAGACATCAAGAAGTTGAAACAACTCAAAGCCCGGGAACAAAGTGCTGAAGTGAAAGAAACTTTGCCTAAACGTTTGCGCTTATTTGAGAAGTTTCCCGACCGACCTCAAATGACGCGTTTACATAAAGTGTCTTCTGATATTAACTTGCCGAAAGTAAGAGTCGACGAAAACTACTTTTCTCCCTTAACTGATCAGTTTTTATTTCTATTTTTCGCTAATTTTTATTATTTTATTTCCTTATTATTATATCTTTGTTCTAATAATTATAAATAAATTACTATAATTGTTTCTTTGTTCTTTATTCTTATTTTATTCTTTTATTTTTCTCTAATTCTTAAAATGACTTGCCTTTCTTTCGGGTTTAGATGCGAGATAGTTTCGTAAGGCAATTCATGCTAGAAGCTGGGGACGAGGAAGATCGTCTGTCTGATAAAGTCGGTGTGGATAACAAAGGAGACCGACGTGGTATTGCTTACCGGAAACGCCAACCCTTGAATTTGCTTAGTAATGCACATTATTTGGGAAACGTGAACCTAGATGTCAAACAGTGCTCAGTATCCAATATCATTAGGTTAGTCAGAAAACATTCGAAACTTACGAAAACATTCGAAAATCTTTTTTAGTTCTTTTCTTTTTTTCTGAATTTCCCTTGATTTTCTGTTTGTAAATCCTTAAAAAATATCCACATTGAGTTCTTTATTGAACTGACTGAATTGCAGTGAATCCAACAACCAAAGGCTGTTGTTGGGGGACTCGGGGCCGATTCCTATCCCAGGCCAGGGCAAATCACCAGGAGGATTCAGCACAACAGGGAAACTTCAACGTGCAGACAATAAAAAGTTTGTTTTTATCTTTTGTTATTATTTTTGTTAAAAAAAAATCTGATCAATTTTAATATTTCATTTTTTATAGTTTTCGAGGATCTGTGAAGCTAAAGCAAACGTACGAGCATCTCAAGGAAAATGGAGATTTTGGTTCCATGAACCGTACCACTACTACACGACGGCCCCATGATATCGATATCAAATTATTGCAAGCTAAACGCCAACAAGCAGAAATGCGCAGGTATTTGGGATTTTTTCTTTTATTGCACTAAACAGCGTGAGTTAGACTCGTTGCCGTATGGGTTTACAGAGATATTAGCTATAAGTTGTGAGGTTACATAAGGTAGCATCATTTAACACGTAGGCAAAAATAAGCAAAAGCAAATTAAGCAAAAGTATTAAACAAAAGGCATTTAATCAAAAGTATTGTCGCAGGAATGGCCTTTTTCAGTTTAACCAAGGGGTTGTATTTCAGTCTGCGTCCCAAGCCTGACTGCTCTCTAACTCGCAGTTTTGGTCCCTTTATATACCCCTTTGCTTTCAACCTTTACGAATGGGACACGTGTAAAAACAGACAAGAAGTTTAAAAGTTCAACTAGATCACAGGAGTATAAAAACAAGTCGGGTCTGGAGAACTGCACACGCTACGGCTGCAGTATTAATAATCTTGTTTGAAAAAAAAATGAGATAATATTTTATAATAATAATGACTTTCTTGGTTATAGAAACCAACGAGAGGAGGATTTGAGAGAAAACCACCCTTACTTTGACACGCCCTTGTTCGTCGTCCCACGCGAGGGTCAGTTTCGCAAGATTTGTCAGACGATCGTATACGCAAGATACGACGCCAAATCCCGAGACCCTGTAACCGGAAAAGAGCGTAAGCTCAAGTACAAACGTCTCCAGTACGTCTTTACACTTTCTTATTTTCATGCAAATTTAGTAGTAATGGAAAATTTTGTTTTTTGCAGTAATTTAGTGGGCTTGGTTACGTATTTGGACTGGGTTATGATCTTGGTTACCACGCTGTCATGCCTGTCAATGATGATGGAAACGTCACATTACCGATTGGCTGAACATCCAGATTTGCAAGTTGCCGAGTATGGATTTGTCGTTTTCATGTCGTTGGAATTGGGCCTTAAAATCCTAGCAGACGGGCTCTTTTTCACTCCAAAGGCGCTTTTCAAAGACGCTGGAGGCATTCTGGATTTATTCACGTTTGCAGTAAGATTCTTTCCTTTTTTCCGTGGAGCGCTTAACTTGTTTTGTGCTATTTATAACAGATTTTCGTATTTTTTTCGTTTTTTTGACATTATTTTTCTGGTAGGTGAGTCTGTCCGTGCTTTGCTGGATGCCTTTGAAAGTTCCACAGAATTCGGGAGCGCAATTACTGCTGTTGCTGAGGTGCCTACGGCCGTTACGTATATTCGTATTGGTTCCGCACATGCGCAAAGTAGTTTACGAACTTTGCCGCGGTTTCAAGGAGATTTTGCTGGTAAAAATTCTTATAAGAATAAAAGAATATATCGCAGTGCAGCATCGAATTTTGTTTTTATAGGTATCCACACTTCTCATCGTCCTAATGTTCGTATTTGCCAGTTATGGCGTACAGTTATACGGTGGACGCTTAGCTCGTTGTAACGATTCCGAAATCAAGCTTCGTGAGCAGTGCGTGGGCGTGTTTATGAGAAAGATCTTTGTCACAAAAATGAAATTGGCGCCAGGCGAAAATGAATCACATCCAGCCATTCTAGTGCCTCGTGTGTGGTAAGATCTTGATGCACAAAATTATACTTATTTAAATCAATTACTTCCGGGTAGTAATAACCTACTTTACTTTACTTCTCGATAAAGGGCTAATCCTCGGCGATTTAATTTTGACAATATTGGGAACGCCATGTTGGCTTTATTTGAAGTATTATCTTTCAAAGGATGGCTAGATATTCGTGACGTTTTGATCAAGACCTTGGGACCGGTAAACTTAACATTTATTTTAATAAATTGAATAGTTAGTATTCTCTTGCAGATTCATGCCATTTACATCCACATTTTCGTGTTCCTGGGGTGCATGATTGGTCTGACTTTATTCGTTGGTGTTGTGATTGCTAATTACTCGGAGAACAAAGGAACGGCACTTTTAACTGTCGATCAGCGCCGTTGGTAAGCGTAAAGTAGCCTAAGCAGTTATTTTTAAGCCTAAATCTTGCGAACTTTCTCAGGTGCGATCTGAAAAAGAGATTGAAGATCGCCCAACCTTTGCATTTACCTCCCAGACCGGATGGACGTCCATTCCAAGCATTCATTTACGACATTACACAGAACATCATATTTAAGAGGTTTATTGCCTGCACTGTGATTGCTAACAGCAGTTTACTCTGTGTATCAGTACGTATTTCTATGAATCTTCACTTCTTTTTTTTTTTTTTTTTTTTTTTTGACTGTGAAAATTGTCAACACTTTCTTATTTGGAGTTTTGTTTTTAACGAGTTTGTTTACTTTATTTCAGTGGCGAGAAGACGAAAGTCATACCTATTTGCTAGCTACCATTGCCTCTTGTCTTAGTGGAGTGTTTGTGTTAGAAGTGGTCATGAAAATGATTGCTTTCACACCTCACGGTTACTGGCAGTCGCGCAGGAACCGCTACGACACTTTAGTGACCTTGATGGGCGTGATTTGGGTTATTACCAACTACACATTAGCCGTAAACCTTTATGTAAAGTTTTAATACCGGTTTAAACTAATCTTCTTATTTTTTTAGAATGATCTCTCCCATTCGTTTGGCTTTGTAGTCATTATTCTGCGCTTTTTCACCATCACGGGCAAACATGCGACCCTGAAAATGCTAATGCTGACAGTCGTGGTTAGCGTCTATAAGAGTTTCTTCATCATCATGGGCATGTTCCTCCTAATCTTGGTTTATGCCTTCGCGGGGTCTCTTCTCTTTGGAACTGTCAAATATGGCGAGAGTGTTTCAAGGTAACAATAGTGCATTGTTTTTTGCGAAAGTTTTTTTGTTCTAATTAAAATTTACGTATGAATAGGCAAGCTAATTTCGAGTCAGCGCCCAAAGGCATCGTCATGCTCTTTCGCATTGTCACAGGCGAAGATTGGAACAAAATTATGCATGATTGTATGGCCTCGGAGCCGTTTTGCTCGATAGGCAACAATTACTGGGAAACAGATTGTGGCAATTTCACCGCTGCACTCATATTCTTCTGTTCCTTTTACGTTATGATTACGTACATCGTACTGAATTTGCTTGTCGGTAAGGTACCCAACAAGTTTTACGAAGAGCGTGTGCTTAACTATAAAAACTCGGTATCTTTTGTTAGCTATTATTATGGAGAACTTTTCCCTGTTCTACTCTAACGAAGAAGATGCTTTGTTGTCCTATGCGGATATACGTAATTTCCAGAACACATGGAACATCGTAGATGTTAACCAGAGAGGCGTTATTCCTGTTCGCAAAGTCAAGTTTATATTGCGATTGTTAAAAGGACGGTTGGAAGTAGATCCACAAAAAGATCGGCTACTTTTCAAGCACATGTGCTACGAACTCGAACGTTTACATAATGGAGAAGATGTGACGTTCCATGACGTTTTAAAGTAACTTTTGATTATTTCTTGCTTTCCTAGTTTTGAACACTTGTGTCGTTTAGCATGCTCTCGTACCGGTCAGTGGATATTCGAAAATCTTTGCAGTTGGAAGAACTTTTAGCTCGGGAAGAATTGGAATACTTAATTGAAGAAGAAGTTGCCAAACAAACTATTCGGCATTGGCTGGATGCCTGTTTAAAGAAGATTAAATCGGTACGTTTCTAATTTATTCGTAAATGTAATTGTGTATCTGAATGTTCGATTGCAGAAAGAGCAGAATAGTTTGATTGCGGGATTGAGAGCCACTAATGAACCTTTGGTTCAAGATTTGCAAGAAGAACGAAATAGAGAAGCCGTGATTGCTGGAGATAAGGAAGAAACCAAGGTAAAAGTACCTTTTTCTTCCTGAAATCTCAGTTTTAGTTGTTTACTTATTGTGGTTTGTGTAGGAGGAAAGCGGTAGTCGCCATAGGAAGAAGAACTTGGTTGCAAGATCCGACAGTTTGAACAGTGTAAGCGGAAAGAAGTTTCTTCAACCTTCGAACGAATCTTCCACCAAAGATAAGGAGCGTCAAGGAGCCAAGAAACGATCTACAAAAAGTAAAGTTCACGAAAACAAGTTTGTGCCTGATTAAAACTAATTGAAATAATCAATTTGGTCACAGCTGCCAAGACTTCAGTATTCTCTTATGAAGATCCTGCTGTAGCAGCCGAGACGGCAAGTTTTATACGCTATCACGGGAATGGGAGCCCGGTCATGAATCCTAGTCTGGGAATCTTTGGATCGGTTCTTAACAAAGTCGGTTATGCGGGTATTGGTGGGTCTGTGCCGTGGACTCATCCGTCGGCTGCTAGTATGAATCGTATTGCTGCAGCTGCGACAGAAATGCAGGACTGGTGGAAAGACCAGTTGGCTGACCAGGAGAATGAGGAATAGTAGAATAATGTTCTGTTATAGATCTCTATATTGTATTGTTTTGTGTTGATCGATGTTAGAAAATAACTATTTTCAAGCTAATCTGCCAAATTGATCTCTTCCAACTTTCCGTTTTGTTGAGTTATAATACTCTAGTCAAGTTTCCCTATTCTATGTAAAAGATCTTCTTAATTGTGCCAAGCTATCACCGACAAGAGTTTTTAAAAATAGAAAGTACGACATACACGTTAATACGTTAGCACAAAAAAAAAATTCTGAGTGGATCGAAGGTCATATTATGGCTTCAATAAGGACAGCTTTAAGAACGTTGGGAGTTACCAGCTTCCATTGTGAAATGTAGTTCTGTCCCTTGCAAGTGCTTTTCGATCCATTGGTTCATGCGGTGCTCCATTGATGGGGTAAAATGATTTTTCCAGTCGCCAATCTCACCTTGAAATATTACAATTTGAAAATGGGTACAGAAAGTAAGGGTTCAAATTACCTTTGCGGATGAAGGTTCCCCGGTTGCCGTTATTGGACCATTTTTTAGATTCTTCTTTGTTAACTGCTGTATTGCCTTTGATGCGGTCGAAACGCAAGTGTGCTGCTAGATCACTAAGCTGCGCTTCTGTGATTGGCTTGTCCAAAAAATTTGCAACTTTGGTGATTTCTCGACGCAAGTTACAAATCATGTCTTCGTAAAAGAGGAATAAGAAATTGGGATGTCGGCGTTTCTTCCATGCGTCCAATACGTGAGGCCAGTACGGCGCGTATAAAACTAATCAGAGTATTTACAAAATTAATTACACATGAAGAGTAAACACCTTCATCTGATATAAAACGATCAAAAAAGGCTTCGAATCCGCCACGGACGTCAGAATCTGGAAAGAACTGATGATGGTAGTAATACGACACCACAACGTCTTTTGGGTTACGAGCCACGTAGATTACCTATAACGAACGTGTATTGTAAAAATTTCTGAACATTTAGTAAGACCCACTTTGCAAGTTTCGACCAAATCTGGTAAACAATCGAAAGGTAGATGAGTTTTAATAACACGAGGCGATGGAAAGTCGTCAACATCCTTCACTGTAAATATCGGCGCTTTGTTTGTTTTTTCGCCTGACTTTGATGCGGCTAGTCGTTCATAAGAAACCACTGCAGAATATCTGTAGATATGACAAATAAGAACTGGAGTTTTTATAATTTCGGCAAATTGCTTACTCCAGGAAAGGTGATCGTTCGTCTAGTAGTTTCACACTGGCACCTTCATAATTTAGGTTATTTGTTAGTAACCAAACCATTTCTTGGGTCCAAGTTGTCCCTAAAAAGATTTTAATTCCCACACGCGTTTCGTAAAATAACATTATACTATAATTGTCATACCACTTTTCGGAAAAGTACATATCCACACATCATCTGAGCGGATTGGAAATTTGGGCAAATCCTGGAAAACTGTAGCAATCCTTGGTGGAATAATTAGCCCCCCAGGTTCCGTTTTCATAAGGCCTTCTTGCTTATACGGAAACGTTTTTCGGATACGCTCTTCGACTGCGCTATCCAGTGGTACCACTTTTAAAAGCCCCATTGCCAAGACACTTTTGACCTTAATCAGCCAGCTAAATAATTAGTTGTGCTCCGTACGTTTCCGACCTTGTTGCTTTTATGCTCCATTGTGTTTGCTTAATTGCTTTCGTCCAGTAAACGTTGACAAGTGTCTTCCATTAAAAAGTAAAGTTAGGTCTGAAATAATTAAGAAAATAACGTAGAGTAAAATGTGGCCCGGTTAGCTCAGTCGGTAGAGCGTGGGACTTTTAATCCTAAGGTCGAGGGTTCAAGTCCCTCATCGGGCGCTCCTTTTTTCCCATTCTTTTCATAGGTTTTACTCATTACACACTCTGGATTTGTTCCCTTTAATTCCCTTTAAGATCTGTTTATTGCGCAATTACAAAAGAAATTATAAGAAAGGGCTAGTGCAAGTTCAAGAGTATATATTTGCCTGAGCATAATCGATTATTTCGAAGTCTAGGTTATAGAAAGTGCAATGGGTATACATTTAAATTATAATTTGGCCCCAGCACAAACGATTCAGATTCTTGGGTAAGCGTTATTAAACGAATAAGCAATGCATTAAAAAGCAAATAAGAAACAAAACATGCCTTCAATATTAACTTCAATAAGGCGTTCTAGGAACCACGTGAAAACTTTAGTCAAGCTATAATCCAAACCACGGCAGATTATTTGGAGTCCTATTGCCACGCTTTGGGCGCAAACTTCGAATCAAGGGTAAACGCCTGTACGTGCGCACTCCGTGGCTTTGCTATGTTATATAACTCTATGGCGAAGCTCAATTAAAACAGCAATACGGTCTTGGAAGCCAGGACGATGTTCATCATTTTCATTGGCGATAAGAATATCAATGTACTCCGAAGTAGACACTTCAGGTTGCAAGGCTATTTCTTGTAGCCGACAAACGTAACCTGCAGCCTTGGTTACCAAGTCAAACAAGACATTCTGCAGATCACGAATCTCTTTTTGACGATCGTTGATAACGTCTTCCATAGACAGTTTTTTGCCAGAAGCTTCTTCGTACTTGGCCTTTAAATCGTCATAGGTACGTTTTTCACAATTAATTTCGTAGCGCCACTTATACTTTTGATTAAAGTGAACCTGCCATTGACATTTCCCCGGGCAGACCGTACACGTTGCGACAGGTTCTCTATTTACCACAGAAGCGCAACTGTGCTTTTCAACTTCATTCGCAATTTGAAATGGGTAATGGCAAGTGTAGTTGCAACTCAGACAGTTCGTTAAGTAATCGCCGGTCTCCAATATGTCTTGGAAAGGGTACAGCCACTACAGCGCTTCTACTTCATATTCAAAGTTGGCAAACGCTTGCCGATCAGCTGCATACTTTTTCAGTAACACCTCCGTCTTTCTCATCTCCTCCATCTGTTGCAAGCCAAGAACAATCTGGGGTTGAATTCCTTCCAAGTCGGATTCCAGCTGCTTTCTCACCTTAAGGACTTTTTGGTTTAACCGTAAACTCTTGGATTCCATCGCAGCAAGACCGGTGAAAAAAGTGCGCATGCTTTTCATCCCCATCGACCAAAACGTACGATTGAATGCATCGTTAAACACGGTCTCTCGTCTAGGATCATTCTTTGGGAAAAATGACGAGTTGTTGAATTTGTAGTAAATTGGCGCTCCCTTACCGTTTAGCGCCAGTGGCAGATTCGATTCCATGATTCCTTCTATTACTGGTGGAGGCTGTCCGTCAGCAAAAGTAATCAGCGTTGCGATGTTGCCTGCAATGTCTTTACCAAAGTTGGACAAAATGGATTCGAACATATTCTTTTGAGTAGGCGTGAGACGATCTCGCGAGGCTTCTACTACAAAGCAAACAGTGTCAATCTGATCAATTCCGCAAGGATTCGAAAAGAAAGAACGTAAATGGCTGTGACTCCAGGGACAGTCTGTATCGCCAAAACCAGGGGTGTCAACGATTGTTAGAGAATAAGGCACTTGAAAGCCAGGAACGTAGTTGATATCATAGGCGGTAATCGACGAGGTCTGACTATGAGCTGTGGACTCGGTAGTTTCATCAGCTATGAGCTTGAAGCGAAATCCGTCCGTCCATTCCACTCCGAAAATGTAGTTAATCATGCTGTTGATGAGCGTCGTTTTACCAGCACCAGTGGCGCCCACAAATAGCAAAGTCTTGCGCGGATGGGTAATGGAGCGTGGTCCATAAGACTTCTTCACTAGGTATCTATCCCCGTTTGACCATATTTCATCCATGGGAGCTAGCATAATTACGTGCTTCCCGCCGTTGATAGCTGAGTCCCGCATGCGCTTAGCCAGGCGATCCCCTTCATCTGATTGAGTAGTAAAGACAGTAGTTTCGCTTGGCAAACTGGTCTTGCCATTACTACATAATGCTTTGACTCGTACTTCGTAACTTGTCTTTGGAGACAGCTTAGAAAGGACGCACGAGGTGTTGTCAATTCCAACATGGCAAATCCTCGGTTTCGTTTCACCTTGAATGCGGTACTCCACCAGATATTTGACTACATTAGAAGCAAGAGGAGACGGATCCCAAGCTACCGAGAGAGCTGAAGAGCTCGCTTTGATAAGCTTCAAACCTCGTGGAGGACCGCACGGAAGAGTTAGACGAGGAGCGCAACAAGGACTAAATGGTGAGCGTCCAAACTCACTCTCGGCAGCTATCTTAAATACGTAGGTCGAGTCTGGTTTCAAGCCTTTAACGACGAAAGATGTAGCCGCCCCCTCAGGGGTATTTAGAGTGGTCCAGGTACCGGGGTTAACGTCCTGGTACCAGATACTGTAATGCGTAATGAACTGGCCACCTTTCAGAGGAGGATTCCATTTGAGAGCCATGCTGTTGTGCGATTCGACTACAATGATGGGAACAGAAGGAGCTTCCGGCAGTTCAATATCTTCACAGCCAGAAAGGGTGTAGCGTTGTAATGTAATTCCTGGCGAACCACCAGCTACCCTGGAGGATACGACAAATTTAACGTTGTTGGAAGCCAATGATGCGTAATGCTGAAACAGATCCAACGTTGATTGCAGTGAAGAGTGTTTCAGGTTCCACGCAGAATCGGAAACGTACTGATAGGGCTTTCCTCTGGGATTACTCGTAGGGTGCTTGGAATAGAAGATCAAGTCCTGGACGAACTTTTCAGGTTCTTCGGCGAAAGAGAACAACATAACGACAGCTGAGTCAATATCCTCCTCCATAAGTACTAATTCGGCGTCTTCTTCAGGAACAATGGTGCTTGATAGAATTTTCAAACATCGCTTCATGTTGTTTATTTCCTTTTGCTTAACCTCCATCCAGTCATTCAATTGCTTGGTTTGAAAAGGAGACCGTTGATGTTGTAAAAATAATTTTAGGAGTTCTCGGACGGAGATCTTTCCTCTGCGGATACCAGGGATTAAATCTGCCAACTTTTCGCGAAAAAAGCTTAGATATTGCAAAATGGCTTTTCGAACTGCTTCTACTGTGCCACGAAAGGTAGGAAAAGATTCAAATACAAGTTCTGACTCCATAACCAGAAGACGAGTATCAGCTTGGGTTAATTGTTCTAGAAGGTCCTGAACTTGACTCAAAATCTTGTTGGGAATGACTTGGATCTTCTTTGGAGACAGCTTAACCAATTCGGCTATGGGTTGCAGTTTCACTTTCTGCGGTATGGAAATTGTGTGCAAGTTGGATGAATTGGACAACTTCCCAAAAGAAGAGAGAGCCCGAATGACATCTTGTAAAGTGCCCGACCAACTCTCGTTCGAAATGTCGCTAAAAATCTTGATTTTCATTTTCTCAATCCAGTCCTTGCCAGGAAGACAAATATCAGCGCTTCCATGATCTCCGGAATGAACGCTTTCGCAATTATCGTCTTCAAAATTATCGCTTTGGCTACTAACGTCTTCATAATCATCGTCTTCGCAGTCTTCGGTGAATTCAGTTGACTCCTTCAGGAATATGTTCTTGAGTGTGCTCACCAATTCGGATTCCACAGCGTCTTTCTGTTCATCGGGATGGATTTCTCGGTCAAAGACGAAAAAAGCCGATGCTCCGTAAGTGACGGCAGCGACCACGTGAGAAACAGTACTAGGCAAGACCGAACCAACGGTCTTTGTGCGATTTGGTGACAACCGAACGGATTTGGTAACAACCGTCTGACGAAACCGCAAAACAGCACGGCATGTTTTGTCCGATGCAACCTAGTGAAGGAGATATTGCGCTGCTCCACGTGGTTGTACCAATCCGCTCATTAAACTAGTTTTCACGTGATCATCGATATCTTGAGATAGTTCTTTGCCATGCATAGGATCTGCTTCGTTGCCAACAAATATATCAATACTTCTGGCTTCAAGAGGCTGCGTTTTTGTTATCTTTTCGAGTGCATCTTCGCTCCACAATTTGTGACCTAAGGAAAAAGTAGTTAAGTATAATTGTCGTCACAAAATACAAATTAGTCACAAAATACAGTGTGCTACATCCCAAGTAGCACAAGTTGGTCGAAGGAACGTCTCTTTCTGACCTTTTACGTCAAAAGTGACGTTATTTCAACGTTCCAAAGACATACAATTTTCAATCTTTGCTAACGTCAGCGTTAGACGATATGGCGACGTCCACTGGTGACGATCTTGACGTCAGCATGTTACTTGGAAAGGGGGATGAATACTTGCCAGCATATACTTGACTCATATAAATTATGTCATATATAATATAAATTATGTCAGCATATACTTGACTCGAAGCGACGTTGCTTCGACGTGAAAGAGACGATACTTTGAGCGTTGAAATTTGACGTTACTGCGACGTAAAGTGTTTAATCGGATTAA
>JAGJRP010000568.1:8008-39010 GCA_022832235.1 Lepidurus couesii | reverse complement strand
CGGTTTCGTAGTCTAGAGCCCATCACCCGACTATCGAGTTCGTAGTGTAGCTTTTCTCAATGCTCTCGGAAAAAGGTACCTGTAGGCATTTGGCCGAAAAGGTACACTTAGCGCTAGTGTGGGTCTTGTTTAACGCGCTCTCTGATTGGCTATCGCCTTTGCCGTGTTCAAACTTGTTCGAACGTTTTTAGTGTTTTAGAATTCAGGGGTTCTGAGTTTGTGTTTTAAGCTTTTGATAGTCAGTTAATGAAGGTTCTTGTTTTGTGTGATATAGTGTCTTAGTTTGTGTTATAATTGTGTTATTTCTACATGAATTTCGTAGAATATGTGCCTGTTACCGCTGTAGCAGTTTCGCTGGGCTTTGCCCATGGCCATGAAATGCAAATGGACCAGTCCTCCATGGAAGAGGCTTTACAAAGTCAAGTGGGCGAATTGTTGCAGTTGTTGGAAGCCAACACGCTGGAAAACACAGTTGTTGTGCAAGATAGACCTCAGGACCCCCGTATTCAGTTTACGTTAATTGGAGAAAATACGGTTGACGTTGCTTCACAAATCGAAGATATGGTAATTAAAGACCGATTCGCCTTAAGACAAAAGATGTTAACCTTCAAGCTAACACAATACTTTATTCTTTTAGGTTAAATCGGGTTATTTGGTGTTTGAGTTAGCTGGGCATTCCATGGCCGCTGATTTGACTTCTTCGCAATTTCACCACCGAGTCGGACAGCCACGTGTCGAATCGCTGAACCCAGAATCACTTACCATAATGGAAAACCGAGAAATCGTAGCCGAAGCCCTGAACATTGAAGCCCCGTATCTCGCCATTATCATTCTTTTCGCCGTCCTGGCTGTCATGACGATCTGCGGCGTAATAATTGGCGTGGTTCTTTACCGCAGGAAAACGACCGGAACTTATCCCAAAGGCACCAAAGTTACACTAGGCTATCCCCACAGTCCTCGGGGTCCAGCCAAGCAAAAGCAGGCCCAGCTTCATAACAATGGAACGAATGTCCATGCCCACCGAGGTTTTCCGCGGGTCGGAATCAGTCCCGCTGAGCAAGAATATTCCTCTAACCAACAACAGTATCCTCATTTGTCGCCTACAATTCCCCGAAGCAACCGCTTGGGTTTGAAGGAAAACAAAGAGGCGTGGTAAGTTTTATATGTAGTGTACTTACCCCTCCAGAAAAACGAAGGTAAATCGTGATTATGTACTTTGTGTTGCGCTATGTACAGTTTGGGACCGTTTTTTCTTCTATTGTTTAATGACAGTCATTTAGCAAATGTAAATACTTGACGAGCTCCATTTTATTTATTAAGTTGATGAGCTTGAAAGGATGCGGGGTCTTTTCAATCCTAACAGGGAAGACAGAGAAACTTTTTTGGGAACTGTATGAATGTGTAATTTACAGTGCATTACAAAAGAAAGACAGGAACACAGAAAAATTAACCGTACCACGCGCGTTTCACTCAAAAGTTTTTTGTGGAGCGTCGGTTAGTCTGAGTCGGTAGTGGACGATCTTCGATACTGGCGGTTGGGATGGGGTTTGAAATGGAAGGTAGGAGGATGTTCAGTACTAATCTGTTGTGAGTTGGTGGAGGGGGATGGCTCAGATTCGGTGTCGGTCGGCATAGGCCGTAGACTGTCTCTTTGTTCCCGTAGGAGAGCCAAGCGGCGCCGACCTTGTTCTAATCTCTCTTGGATTCGTTGCAAACGCTGACTTTCGTTGCGTATCACAGTCCGGGTCATGGCCAGCGCCGTGCTGGGACCAGCGGAATCGTCCGAATCGGAGGAAGACGACGTCGACTGTGAAGTTGGGGAAGCCGAAGCTGATGAAGGGGGTGAATGGGTGGAAGAAGAGGACGGGTTGTACGCAGCAGCCACAACAGGTGAGCGGCGATAAAATTCGGCTGTATGAGGCGTGTCTGGCTCGGAATCTGAGTTGCCCGATTCGTCCAACACGCTGGGCAAATCGTCCATCAAAGGCGATCTCTCTTGTTGAATCAAGGAGTCGAAAAAGGCAATCATACTTGGGTCTTCGTCCACCGATCGATTATTAATCGCCTAGAACGCAATTTTTCCGTTAATTAACTCGTGAAAAACGGGAAGAATTACATGTTGGCCGTGAATATAAATTCGCGCATAATCTCGCATGGTCATAGTCCTTCGTGGAGGTTCTTGATATGTTTGCGTTTCCAAGTGACCACCACCTCCCGCCAAGGGAAAGACGCTCCACAACTTGGAATTCCAGAACTGATTAAAAAAGAGTTGGAATATATGAATCTAATCTACTTTGACCATCTTTTCAACTCCGGATGAGGCGAGTAAGAAATCGTGTTGGTTGAAACGGACTTGGTTGATGATTGATCTATGGCCCTTTAATACTAAATGAGCTTGCTCGATTTTTGTGATTTTTTCTAAAATAAATTACAGTGATATAAAGTTGAATTGCTCGTTTAGAAAGGTACTTTGATCATCGAAGGCTAAAGCTGGGATTTTCCACATGTATACTCGCCCGTCGTCTGCTCCTGATACGGCAAACTCATGTTTGGCGCCAGCAAAACAGCAGCTTTTCATCGTACAAGCATTACTGTACCCTTCATGGAACAATTCGATTGCTTGATCCGAGTAAGCGATGTCGTAAAGGATGGGACTCTTTCGCCTTCGTAAGCACAACAGTTGACGACCACTTTCATTGAAAGAAACGCTCATGGCGCAATTCTGCCAACGTTGATTGCTCGCAAATCGCAAAAAGCAACTATAAGAAATGCTTATATTTAGTTTGCGAGGACAGCAATGAATGCAGTTTTTACTGTTTCGGTTTGCGGACATCCCATAGGCACGGGCCGTCCCGTGAATTAGCTGTGGCTATGATTCGCGGCTCGACGGGGTTGAACACGACAGCATGAAAAGCGGCGGTACTGGATGCCACGCAAATGTGGGGCTGGTTATACACACGGGTATCCAAAAGCAGTACTTTGCCGTCGTCGCCTGCGCTAGCGAATATATCGTTGTCTACGGGGCTCGCCGACACGCTATAAACGGCGAGGTCATGGGGGAAAAAGTCCAAAGGCTTCGCACTGAAATAAAGTTATCCTTAACTGCACTATAGCCAACCGTCTGAGCATCTATTACTCACGTTGCAATGTCGTGAACAATAACTTGTTCGTCATTGCCCCCTGAAAATAGACGGTCTTGTCCCGAAGAAAAGGCTAAGCAGAAGATATTTGAGTTGTGCTCCGCTTTCATGATAGTAGCCGATTCGTTGCCTTCTTTTCGGATTGTTGAGGCTACTTGGTGCAATAAAACGCGTCTATCATCGCCTCCTAATTCGTCAAGAAAGAAAGAAAAAGTCAATGACAAGGTCAAATGGTAGGTATTTGTAAGAAAACCTGACGCCAAAATAGATCCATTGTCTGAGAACTCGATCGCATTCACGCATCCGAAGTGGGCGAGCAGATCCTTGTAGTATAAATTTTTTGCAGTGTGTAACCTTTGCGAGAGGAGCTGGTCCGTTTTCCAATTCCCATAGTGCGCTCTGTTTAAATGAGTCGCCGGATTCGGACTCAATGGACTTAGTGCGTAGCGCGAAGACATGATTGAAAAGGTTCACATTTATAAATTATATTACGAATTCAATGTCTCGTTTTTTTTTTTTTGGGATGAAGGTAAATAGATTGCGACGACTGAGGACTGTGACGAGAGATTGGATAGAATGTTTGCATCGTTTTCTCTAGCCGATTCCCGATAGTAAAGAAAAACGATTTATTACTATCGATGCCGATAGTAACCGTTTTAAATATGGCGCGTTGCAGTAACTAACCGGTGACAACGGCTCTCTGGCGTTTTTTAGAGTTTTTAACCCGACATTTTAGCATTAAAGAGTTAAGAGTGAGTGTGCTTTATAGAAAAGGAAGTATTTGACCATGGAGCAGTCTTGGGAGCTCTGCAAAGAGAATATTCAACCCCTAAAAAAGGGTCGAATGATCAACGAGCTGTTGGCTTCCTTGGGACCCAGTGATGGATCAACGGCTGAATCTGCGAATCGAAAGAAGGCTGAGAAGAAAAGGTTGATTGCTACATTTCTCCAATGCTTTAGCTGTATTTTAACTTTACATATTTTTATTATTAGCGAGTTTGAAGCGGAGCTAAGAGCATACAAAGGGATTGATCCGCTTGACACCTGGAGCAGATACATAAACTGGGTTGAACAAAACTACCCCAAAGGCTGCCGCGATGGAAATCTGATAGTCCTTCTGGAAAAATGTTTGGCAGCGCTTCACGAGAAAACAAAATACCAAGAAGATAACCGCTTTCTGGATATTTGGATGAAATATGTAGGCTTATTTCAGTCTCATATCTCATATTCCATTCATAAAATCTTGCTTCTATAAGTTTTTTCTTTTATTTTTCTAGTTAGATAACACGGAAAACGGTAAAGAGAGCTATGAACAGTTGTATAGCCAAGGCTACTTCAAATCCCTGGCCGAGTTCTACGCCCGTTGGGCCGATGTTTTGGAGATCAGCGGAAATATGAAAGAAGCTGAGAGGATCCACAAGCTAGGGTTGACGAATGGGGCTAAGCCGGTCCAGCTTTTGCAAGAAAGCTTAGCGTAATCTACTCTCCCTTTGTCTGCTTCACGAATAGTATCTATAATGTTAACTATTCCGCTTTCTGCAGACGCTTTCAAGCCCGAGTTGCTACGAATACCGTCAACGCTATGCGTTCTATCTCTCACGACAACGACGAAGCCGAAGAAGAAAACCAGGAGCGCAGTGTTTTCAATGCTTTAAAGCCAATGGGGAAAAAAGCTATAGCTCCCATTATTCGTGTCGGGGACCATGTTAAGGGCCGAGCAGGGGTTGTACCTGTTGCGTCGCATGTTCCTAAACCCGCTACTTCTCAACATGGTCACTCCAAACCCGGTCTCACCGTCTACCAAGTAAATTATTATCGCTTTTCCCCGTTTCTATACCAAATAATTCTACATTTTTCTTAATAGGATGAGAATGAGATCAGTGCAGATCAGCCGTTTGCACCTGGTACCGCTCCACCTATCCAAACCAAGGTCAACAAAGAGAACAGCAGTCAACCCGGAGCTTGGAGCAAAGTCCGTTTAGGCCAAAAAACGACTGGCATCGTACCCTTAGCTCAGCCGTCAACTTACGTAGCTCCCGCCTTCCACATCCACGAAGATCCTGGTCAACCTGCTAAAGCAGCAACCCCGCACAAAGCTGTGTTAAGCAACATTCTCAGACCTCGTAAACCAGAGCCCACCGAGGAACTTATCAAAACTCCGCTTTTCTTCCAAGAAGCTCAAGATCCCACATTGAAATTCATGTGCTGCCTGGACCGCATTTATGCGGGTACCACCGAGTACTCTATCGAGCAGCTGCGAGCTCTAGAATATAAACAAAACCCGCGGCGTTTACCCAAAACTCAGCCGCCTCAAGAACCACCCAAAGTCATAGATCCGTGCGTTGAATTTCTCACCGAAGAAGAGTTCAACAGCATTCCAGGCATGGTCCCTGAGCCGCCGGACCCAACCAAGAAGTACATGGCGTGTTTCAGAGATATTTATGTAAATAATACCGAAAAATCCGTTGAGGAACTCCGAGCTTTGCGGGCTAAAGAGAAACGGGCACGGGCCGTCTCCCCCAAAGCGCCAATTGCGAAAACGTTCTGCGAGATGAGCACCCAAACAGACATCGCTGGCATTGACATTCCCCTCCTCCCCGAAACCCCTCAAAACGGCCTCTTGAGACAAGAGAACGTCCCTTCCGTCAAAGAAACTTCAATTTTAAACATTCCCGGCATCCGAAAAGACCCGTTACCCCCAATTTCAGTCCAAAACAGCGTGTTAGAGGGGAACCCGCCTTCGAAAGAAACTTCGCTGCTGGACAAAACTACCGAGCCAACTGTCCACACTCGTATGGCCCGAAATTTCATCGATAATCTGTTCAGCGGATCAGCAATTATGCCTGAACCCAGTCAGAAACCCACGGTAGAACCAGTGATGGAGTCTGGATCCTTTAAACCCAAATTTGCAGTCTACCGAGACGAAACTGTTTCGAACCCGGTAGAACCAGTGATTGAATCTGGACCCTTCAAACCCAAATTTGAAGTCTACCGAGACGAAACTGTTTCGAACCCGGTACAACTCCCAGGTTTGGGTACCGCAGTACAGAAATTCAATACTCCCATTGATGCCATTAAAAGCAATGTACCTACGCCAAGACTATTTGAAGTCTTTTGCGATGATAACGAGAACGCGGAAGGAAAGTTTGCGTGCGAACCCGCGCGAAACCAAGCGGTTAAGCCGAAACGTAAAGCGTTAGGCGTGGTAGAGGTTACTCCATCGGCGCTTACAGAAAGTGAGCCAATTGGCCCAGCATTTCAAGTCTTCGTTGATCCACAAGAAGAGAAGGCGAAACCCCTGGCTATCGACGAGGATCCAGACAGCCATAGTCAAGCTAAAGCGCTGCCGAAACCGAATTCGCTCAACATTTACATCGACCCAGAAGAAAGGCGCGAGACTCGTAAGGAAAATCAACCGGAATTGTTCGCTGAGCTCGCGAAACAGCTCAAAGCCTTGGAGGAAGACGAAGACAAGGAAAACGAGCGTCCAGCGGACTCCGTTGCTCCTCAAAAACGCACTCCTTTGGCGGGAATCCTGCAGCCCGCGTTGGATATCGCTACCGGCCCACCTGAGGAAGTTCAGGAAAACGAAGAAGACGACAAGATTGAGGAAGAAATTAGCGTTATTCCACCGTTCCCAGCGGATCTTACCAACTTTACCTTGTTGCCGCCCCGGAGTGTTGGTTTATTCGCCCAAGGACTCAAGGTCTCGTCGACTCCAATGCTTCCCTTGTTCAATGTTCAGCAGAGGCGAAACGATATCGAAGATTCCACTTCTGCCGCGTTAGGTTTGGCGTCGAGAACATTGACCAAAGTCGATAGTAAGCCTGAATCGAAAGAAGATCTGGTAGAAAATAGAGTCATCGAGGTATTGGCCCATAAGTTGAGTCCCATTATGGAGCTTTCTCGCGAATTTCGATCTTCGACCTCGTCTTCCTGCGCGAGTTCATCTTCCGCTTCTTCCGCGGGGAGTCAGAGCAACTGTACGCAAGGGCTTTTGACCAGTTGGGGCAAAACTAAACTAGATGTTTTACCCGAAGATACACAAACATCGCCATCAGCCGATTTTCTTGCCGCTCACGTGGCGAAAGTAAGCCACCCAGAATCAGTTGTTGGACAAGTCTTGGAGGGAGACCACGACCCCTTCGATGAGAAGTTACGGGACCATTGGTTATCCCAGCGAAAGGAGGTTTGGTCCCAAAAGGCCGGCTTCGAGGTCGTGAACAGCAATTTACCAGCCATGAAACCGGACACGGCATTCCAAGCGGGCGGATTTGGCTACCGAATCAAGAAATGCATAGGCAAAGGAGGGTATGCGAAGGTTTTCACGGCTGAGCGCGATAATGATATGCAGCATGTTGTCTTGAAAGTTCAAGTTGAAGCTGCTGGACTATGGGAATTTTATATTTGCTCTGAACTGCGATCTCGCCTTACGGAACACTGCTATGATTTTGTGGTAAAAAAACGTTCGATTTTAGTTTGTTTATGTTTTTTATTTTGCGTTGTTTTTGGTGTTGATTAATTAAAGTTTTGATCTTTAAAGGCGGACGGCTGTATGCAAGTGGATCATGGCATATTTTACAACAATGGGAACATTTTGGTCAACGAGTATTGGCCCAAAGGAACGCTTTTGAATGTTATTAACGCATACAAGCTTAAGGTAGGTTAATGAAAACTTAAAACGGTTTCAGTGTTGGTAATTACTTAACTTGTAGAAAACTGGAATGCCCGAAGTACTCGTATTGTACTTTTCGTGCGAGTTATTGTACATATTAGAAGGCCTCAAGGCAGCGGAGATCATCCATGGCGATATTAAGGCAGATAATATCATGCTTCAGAACTTGTAAGTTTTTCTTGATTGAAGGGTTTTTCGTATAGAAAGTTGTGAAACTTTGTTATTGTTTAGCCCTTGTCTGGCGAAAACGTTGGAGAATTGGAGCGAAAAATCGGTATTTGCTTATGAAGTCAATACGTTGAAGCTGATAGACTGGGGGCGAAGTATAGACATGAGTTTATATCCGCCAAAAACTTCGTTTATGAACGTTTTTAGCACTGATGACTATCGCTGTATTGAAATGCGCACCGGAAAGCCTTGGAGTTATCAAGTAAATCCATTTATGCCCATTTCTTGTCTTAATTATAAAATAAATTTGTTTATTAGTTGGATTATTTCGCAACTGTGAGAGTCATATGGAACATGCTGTTGTCCGAGTACGTCAAATGTATTAAAATGTCAGACCTTTGGCGCGCAGGTTCTTTGAAACGTTGGCACAGCCCGGTTTGGCGAACAGTGGACAGCACTTTGCTCAATATCGAATCTTGCGATGATTTGCCTGATTTGAAAGCCTTACGCCAAACTTTGCAACGTGAGCTACTGAAATATAAGCCAAGGGAATTTCGTGATCGCGTTAAGGAGCTGGAAAGCATGATGAACGCGAGGTGAATGCTATCTTAGACTTATTTTTGTAAACGCCTAATGGTGATTCCCGAACAAAAGATCACAATTCTTCCAATATGGATGGACCGATACTTAATTTGCCTTTCTTCCCTTCTGTCTTGAATTTATGCATGTCAATTTTTGTAACTGATCCATGACCCGATACGCATATGCTCAGTTTTGATAGGAAAATTTTTGTATTATGTAAAATGTATCACAAGGCTCCATAGCGGAGTTCTCTTTCAAACTGTTCTGGTGTTATAGCCCCTTCTATAGCTTCACAGTTAGGGTTAAACACCGAGTAGGCGCTAGGCTCCCAAGGTTTTCGTCGGTCCTTCCGGAAATTGGTCAACATGAGATAAAACATGGACAATGCGACGAAGACAGCAGCGAATTCCAGATGAATGAAAAGTTTCAGCAAGTTTATCCAGAGTATCAACTTTAATGCCAAGATTAGCCAATCCAGTTTGGTCCATGGATTTGTTTCGGTGCCGACTTCAACAGAATCTACTTCATCTTTAGAAAATGGAATCTGACAAGAAAAATAAGTGACAATATATATATATATATATAATATGCTGCATGTGTATCGTTTCTAAGCTAAATTAATTTACATCATTTTTGACTGGTTGGTCCATGGTGAATTTTCCTCTTTTCCTTAATTGAGCCCTGAGTTTCTTTTCATTTAAGAAGTTTTCTTGTGCTTCCAAAGGAGGAACGGGAGTTAAAACGGCTTCTTTAGTTGTAGATTCCGAGTTTTCAGAACTTGGCAGTCCTTTTCGAATAAACCAGGATGACACGAAGACGAAAGCTGGAAAGTAACGTTCGGGAAAAGACAATTTTGCTTTGTTGGCAAGCAACTTTTCTTTCTCTTTTTCCTTGCGATATTTTTCCAATTTTGCTTGAATATCCATGATCGTCTATACAAAACAGCCAGAGTTTGGCATGTTGAGTGTAACGTCACTTTGTTTTGCTCTATGGTTCGTATTATTGCCGCACCAAGGAGTGTGTTTGCCCTGAATCAAATGGGGAAGTTACGGATATAGGTTTTATGCAAATTAAACTTCCAAAAGGGTAACTGTTGTACATGGCATGACTTGCATTGTTGTCATCTGAAAAAGTGTATTGTATGTGTGAGCTTTTAATAAAAAATAATGTAAAGCAAAACACATATGGCTTTGTAGTTCCTTTTGAATGATTTTGGCTCGTGAACAAAAATAAGTAAAGTTTTTAATATATTTTGAAATACACACAAGAAAAGAAATATGATAATGCAAACTTTGAGGGAATACAAAGTATGGCAATAGGCAAACAGTCATAGTTTCATTAATCGAGCAAAATAGATTCCCACAGCATACGCTATACATATAGCTTGTTCACACATTGTATTTAGAAGAGTTTCAACAGGAACGAATTATAAGCGTTTGACCGAATGGATAAAAGGCACGACTCGGGAACGAAAGGACCCCGGTTCGAAACCCGGTCGAGGCATTTTATTTCGTCAAAAAACGAAATATTAAATGGCTCCCTTTCTCTGTACCTTATGCCTTCCCAGCAAGGTTCCTATTCCCATATTCGAAATTGTGAAGCTTCGGCATCACCAGCTCGAATATTGGGGATAGGAAACCAAGCAGGGGAGTTGGGAACAGGGAAAGGGGCAAGGCTCTCAATTTTTGACGATTTTTCAAGGGGACCCCCTTGATACAACATTATTCCTTATGGAAAAAAGCCCTGAAAAAGCTTTCCCAGCTCGAAAAGGAGCCACGCCCCATTTTTGGCCGAATCCACCAATAGGATTCGTCCTTTTCGTAGAGGCCACACCCCTTTTAGCGGATTATTTGAAAAATCTCACCAAAATTTCTCAAATTTTCACCTTTATTTAAAAAATTACAAACCGTACACAAAAACGACATTTTTGGAAACTTGATTTTACGGGGAACGTTTTGGTCGCAATAAATAAGGAACTCCGGTGGGTAGCCAAACATCTCATTTGCGTATATTTTGCCTCCAGCAGATTTGTTTGAAGGCCGATTTGCATGAAACCTGTGAAAAGTCTTATTAAATATATAAATGTAAGAAACAACATACTTGGCTGGAGGATAATAATGAAACTTTGTTCACATATCCATTGCCAGCGTTCGCTTTCCGAAATATATGACAATCAAAGCCACATGGAGCTCTTGCAAAAACGCTTTTTGATTCACGTTTTCTAGGCTTGGTGCATATTTATCTGTTGCGCTGACTAGATCGTCCAGTTATACGCTTATCCTCAGTCAATAAGGAATCCAATCTTTGAATTGCTGTTCAATTTCAAAGAATTACGCTCCTTACTTTGACTTTGCTTTATGAATGGACTCCGATATGGATTTAAGTTGTGTAAAGATAGATTGGGAGCGGTAGGAAACTTCAGAGATCAAAGGTGTTTTGCTATACTGTTATCAGACTTGATAACAATTCTCCATACACGTAATTCCCGTTCTACAGTAATTTCCGATCTTATATATCTCATTTCTCTTCACTGGCTTCATTTGTATATTAGACTTTCGACCTTGCATATACAATTCCAAATTCTGCATTTTGCACTTTAACCTTTCTTATTTACCTTCCGTTTTCCTTTATGATAAGGGGTTTTCCAACAAGGCCAATGCACCGTGGATTCCCTAAATACTTGAATAGGACCGGTTCAAAATTATTCCGTTTCAGTTTGCACTATTCTGTTGACCAAGAAATATCGACTATGGCTAGCCGGAAACTTACAGGAAATTTGCTCCAAAGTTTAAAGCGTTTGACCCCATGTCAAAGCTCCGTAGCTGGACAGCGGTTTTATTATACGTACTCGAGGGAACCGACTCATGTTTTACCGCGCAAACCACCTGTCGTAAGTGCGGAAGAAGCTGTTAAAGTCGTACAGTCAAGTACTATCCAAAACTTATTACTATGCTCTCAACATGTCTTGCTAACGTTTAACAATGTAGAAAACGTGGTTTACTTTCAAACGGCTGCAGCTGTACCTCGCCCTTTACTTTATGCATTGACAGAATATGGCAAGCAAGCTAATTTGAAAGACGTCTACGTTTTGCATGGGCTACAGATAGAACCTATGCCATTTTTAGACTCTGACTTTGAAGGTACCAATTAAGTTTCCTAATGTAATATACTTGAGGATAGAATTTAATCTTTCTTTGTTTAAGCTCATTTTCGGTTTGGTTCTACTTTCATCGGACCATTCGGCAGGCAAGCCATCAAAGAAGGTAAAGGCGACTACTTGCCTATTATGTTGTCCGATGTTCCGAAGTATTTTACGTCCTATGTCAACATCGATGTGGCTATGGTCCAGGTATAATCTGAGTGGTTTTATCTTTCCTACTATATCTAGAAAGGTGCTTAATTTATAACAGGTATCTCCCCCTGATAAACACGGATTCTGTACCTTGGGGATTTCCGTAGATGCCAACATGTCTGTCGTCAAAAGCGCCAAATATCTCATAGGTAACCTGACGGAATAATTTACTCAAGCTAAAGCATACTTATATTGCTACACTGCTACAGGATTGGTTAACCCTCAGATGCCGAGGACCTACGGAACCGGCTTAATCCACATGTCACACTTTGATTGCATCGTTGAAGATGACTACGAGTTGGTTTGTTTGCCCAAATTTGAGCCAGATGAAAACGACCGGATAATTGGAAAATATATCGCTGATAATTTAGTAGAGGATGGCTCTACTTTACAATTCGGTTAATATCCTTTGCCAGTCAGTGCGTATATGCAACGAATGTTCTTTTTTTTAAGGAATTGGGAACATTCCAGACGCTATTACGACTTTCCTAAAGGATCGCAAAGATATGGGCATTCATACAGAGCTCATCAGCGACGGGTCTATGGATTTAATCGAATCTGGTTGCATTACCAACGCGCGTAAGAAAGTAATGCGTGGCAAAACAGTAACCACTTTTTGCCTCGGAACGCAGCAACTATACGACTACGTGAATGACAACCAAAATATCTGTATGAAATACTCTACCCTTGCCTAAAAACTTTAATTTTTACGTGAAATTAGATTTCGGAGATGCTGACTGGGTCAACGATGTTAATATCATTGCTAAGAACCCCAATGTTGTTGGCGTCAACTCTTGCATCGAAATGGATATAACTGGCCAGACCGTTTCAGATTCCATTGGAACATCCATTTATTCTGGAGTTGGCGGACAAGTCGACTTTCTGCGAGGTGCTTCTCTAAGTCAGAATGGGAAAGCAGTTGTGGTTCTGAACTCTACAACTAGTAAAGGCGAGTCGCGAATTGTACCTTTTCTAAAACAAGGTGAGTTAATTATAGCTATACCATTTATTGGTCGACTTTGGCTATTCATTCCTATAAATGACATCGTATAGGCGCTGGTGTGGTTACTACGAGAGCTCACGTACATTGGGTTGTAACGGAACATGGTATTTGCAATCTGTTTGGGCTTCCTCTACTTCGTCGTGCGTACGAACTAATTCGACTTGCGCATCCTGACCATCGCGAAAGTTTAGAAAAGGCTGCGTTTCAAATTCTTGGTAGCATGCCCAGCCCTCCTTAATCCTGTATTATTTTTGTAACACAACTATGTAAATGTGATCACAAATTCCCAGCTAAACGCAAATTGCGTTGAGAGATAATTTTAATAAACTAAATAAGCCACTACGAACTTGCGACAACGTTGCCATATCTTTAAGGTTTCGTTAACGTAACACCGTCCGTAACACCGCACTTTCCCCAGTCAGAAAAATATTCACGTACAATAAATATGGCAAACCGAAGAGCATTTTTTACTGTCACAATGCTCTTCGAGACGCAGTACGCAGTATAGGAACTAATGCGTTACTTACAGTACTTACAGAAAGTAATAGGCATAATACGTTATCTCGAGGTCATCGAGTATGCGATCATTTTCAGTGTATGAAATCGGTACTCTCTGACATTCTCGTGGGTTCGAGTTGCATAGGACTTGAAATACTCGGGTTATCGTTTTTATAGTTTCAACAATATGCGTTCTGATATTTTAAGCAAAAGTTGAATGCTTTTGCTTAACTTGCAGATGTAATAACTAATATCAGTTAAGCATTGCTCCGGATCTTTGCTTTTTTGTCGGATCTTAAGTAACTTTCATTTAGCGTCGAAGACCCGATCAAAGATCCGATCACTATAAACAATAGTAATAATAAACTTAAGTACTATTATGCTTAACAAACGTGAATTGAAAACGAAAAACGCACTTGTTACTCGAACCCACGTTTGCCAAAGCCCTTCTCTTTTAGAAACAGAGTAGAAAATTTCGACCATGGCCACTAGATGGCCTGATTTTGGATCGGTAAATTTCTCGAAAATATCGATCCAATACCAGCCAATTTACTATTAGCGAATTCCATTGGGAACCTGGTGCAACGCTTTTTGGCACCAAGTGCCACAAATTCACTGTTGCGACAAATAATTTTGCTGCACAACACAAAATTTTGTGGCATTCAGTGCAACAAGTGCTGCACCAGGGTTCCCAATGGAAAACGCTATATGACAACAATGAATGCTACAGTATGGCAACGTAGCATTGTTGTTGTAGGGCCGATATAGCCAGGGGCGTGAGTTGTTGGCTGTTGTCCAACCCAGACCCGAAGCGAATAATGTCTACAACTTCTTCGTACTACTATAACATTAAAGGGGCAATCATCAATGGCTCACAATATGTGCTTCAAGCTGAGATACAGAACTCCACCTTGTTTCTGACCGTAACAAACATCACGGAAATGCTGAGCAGTGAGAAACGTTTGGAAAACACGATTGAATTCACGTACTGTATGCATCCAAGGTTTGGTTAACGTAAGTAACGCTCCTTTCTGCCTTCAGGGATATTTTAGCACAAAACTGCCAATGGAAACTAGATGCACCATGCAGGATTCTGGAGCTTACCTTCTGCAACAGGTCGAACATTCAAGAAACTAAGGAGTTCCATCTGAAGCCAGTGCCTGAAGAAGTAAGGCGATCCAAACTTTCAACGATGTTTACCGAGTTGGTTGATATCCATGGCAGCCACAGAAGAGCACAAGTCGGGCGTTTTTTTCTTCCAAAATGTACCAAAAGTAAAACCTCATTTTATAGGTTGCGAAAACCACGGCGCACTCCATTACGAGTCCACCCAGACCAGTTACCACTTTTCCAATCAAGCGACTAGGCGTCAAAAGGACGTTCCCACGTTCAGTCAGCAGTGATCTAATCCATCCAGGTCAAAGTCAGAGTGCAAGGCCGGCCAAAGGAGTCCAATTTTCTTCTAGTGAAAGTGATTGACCCAAAATTAATTCCACGGTACTGTTTGACATGTAAATCAATTCTTTATATTTACCAATACATGGCTAGTCCTTTTTGCACACACAATCGTGGTTATCATTGGCCTGGTTTATTCTCATCTTCTTCTGCTGAAGACGCGTCTGATGAGCTACTGGTGTCCTGTCGGTAAGTTTGGAATGCTCTGTTGGGATTAGGGGTTAAATCGTCTTCGTCGTCTGATTCAGAGTCTTCGGATGCAGAATGCGAGTTTTCAGCGCCCTGAGCTGGTAAAGGTTCTTCTAACTTCGCTAGATTGAACGCTTCCGGCCTGCTCAGCCAGGAGTTTTAGTGCGACTGAGATGGCAAAAGATTGTCAAATTCCTTACCATTTCCCTTCTTGTTGAATGTATCTGATTTGTTCCTTGTAAAGGATAGCGAGAATCTCTGCTTTCACCTTTTCACCCTCTTCAATGGGATGAACCATGACAAAATCGCCACGTTTGATCCAAATGTTTCTTCGAAATTTGGTAGGCATTGAAACCAGGTACGTTTCTCCATTAGGAGCTTGAACTTCATGCAAATTGTTGCCTCTGCCACCCAATACCTAAGATAAAAATACACAGATTACACTATAGAATCTATGCAAGTTCACAAGCTCATTATCATTCGTATAGACATGATTTCGGAAATATACAGAAAATAAAAATGCGAAAGTAAGAATTCTTAAAACGAAAATTACTTAGCAAATTAATAGTTTACCTTAACAATGCTGTGATCTGATGTAGGAAGTATGAAGTTATCAGTGACTTCTTTGCTTACATATTTCCTTTTAGTCGTTTTGGACATTTTAGCTCAAAAACAGACTGTGCACACGAATCACAATTGCAAGCGCTTGTTCCACGTGTTAATGTTGAACTTGGAATGAAATCGATACTACGGATATATCGATCCGTGCAAAAAAGCGCGCCATGTTTCGAATTTGTTTTACACCATGCCAGCATGCGCAAACCCAATCGAGCCGTTAGTTACCGCTCTTTGAACGGTAAGTTTGATCAATAAAACTACTAATCTATGAGCTAAACCAGAAAATATATCTACAATTTAGCTGTGAGTGCTATACAAATGTAGTAAACATGAAGCAGTTAAGCCGACCTGGTTCCTTAGGAAGTGCCAGGGAAAGAAAAGGATCAAAGCCTTCTTCTTCAAGTCGGAAAAATACTCCGGCAACAAAACGCGGTGCCAACGAAGCTTCCAAAGAAGAGCTCAATGCTGAAATCGAAGCCCAGCAAAACCAGTTAAGCGAAGTCGATCGCGAGTGGTTCCATATACGAATTCGCGATTTAGAAGCCAAGCTAGAAAGGTACTAAAACAGCAAACCCTACTTCCGTTCATGTACAAATAACTATAGAGCTAAGCAAGAAAACAAGGTTGTTCGTGACGAAGCCGTAGCTATACGAGATCAGTTATCCCAAGCATTGGAAGACAAAAACGATATCGCTCAATTCTTTCAACGCTCGTTACAAAACCGCCAGGATCAGATACTGGAGTTAGAAGAACGACTAGCGGGGCTGCGAAAAGTACGAGAATGTTTTACATCTTAAAAAATAAGTAATATGGCGTTGGTTCAATAGACCCGAGAAGCGGAAAAACAGTGCTACGAGTCCCAAATTTCGGAACTGAAAGCAAACTACGCCAGCTTAGACCAGCAACTCACTTCGGAGAACAAACTTCTGCGTAAGAATCTTACAAGAATCTTGTAATAGAAGTGTTACAATTATTTTGTTAATTAGAGGGAAAACTGACCTCCTTAGAGGAATTTCGTCTCCAGCAAGAGGAGCTAAACCAGCGTTTTGCGTCCCTTGAACAGCAACTGCGGGACAAAGATGAAATCCACCGGGAAGCAACGGAAGAGCTTGAGCGACAATCAATCTTACGAATGCAAGAGTAAGCTACTTCTTTGCTAAGAAGAAGCTTAACTTAATTACGGTTTGGCTTAGCTTAAAAGAGGAACACGAAGATCGAATAAAAGTTCTGTCCAAAGAACTTGAAAGGCTGGCCTTTTCTAAGCTATCCGCCACAAGCCGCAAAGCACTAGAAGAGAACTCTACTCTTCTTGCTCAGGTTTGAACAAACACATTCAAAGAAAGCACATATGGAAAGACTTTATAACTTAGATTCAAACTTTGGCCAAACGAGTCGTTTGCCTTACAGCGGAAACAGATGCAGCTCGGCGAAAAATTCAAGGCACTCAAGTCTTAGTCCACCACCTTGAGAAGCAGTTGGAGAATTCCGAAGTCCAACTCAAACACTTGAAGAAAGTATACGTTTTAAACCAATACGACCTACAAAGGCCCTAAATTTCACTAAAAGTCACTAAATTTTCGCAGGTACACAATAAGGTCAACAGAGAAAAGGACACGCTACAACGAGAGCTATCTAACATCAAGCATCAAATGAAGCGGCATTCGAATATCTCCGAGGAATTTGATCAGTGCAAACAAGAACTAACGGAACTAACCATTACAGCTACAGAACAGGAGAAGGAGATAAGTTTTTTGCGTCAAAGCGAGCGCAAATGGGTGCAATTACTCGACGAAACTCAACGAGTTCGTGCCAAACACGTCGCCTTCATAAGTCAAGCTAAAACAGTCCTAGAGAGCTTACTTCAAGTAACATTTCTGACAGTTTTCAAAATTTTTCAAGTAAATTCGCGTAAAATCATTCTCTATGCTCGCAGGAAACCAGTGGGTTTACTAAAAATAGCGTGGTCATGAAATCCATCCTAGAATTACTTGCCATGGAAGATGTGTTGTCGGTTCCTTCTCCCAATTCGCACCAGGAGTATAAACGTTCTTTCCTCAAGTTAAAATCTGAAGTTAACCAGTACGTAACTGTTACTATAGCAATGACGGGAATTCTGGAGCAAATGAAGGACAACTGGGCCTGCTTTAGAAAGAAGAAAAACAACGCCACGATAGGATTAACCAGTTTATAAGTTTAAACTCGGGTCCAATGCCGCAATTCATAGATCATAGATGTCCACTCCTTCGTCAACAAAACACTAAATTTTTACCACAAAGCCAAATTTCCCCCTTTTTCTTGAATAATAGGGTACCTAATATGTCCCTGTTTCTTTATCTTAATTCTCACCTTTTCACTTCCTTTCAAACTTCTCAAACAATAAATTGGGAAATGAAGCTATCAAATTCGTCGCTGTCCTCATCACTGTCCAGTTTCCATGATGGCGAAGGTATTTCTCCAAAGTCCTGAGTCCATATCTGTCCATTGCTGGCTTCTTGGAGACTTTTCTCTTCTTCTGCACCAGGCACTTGACTACTTGGACTCGTTTCCATAGCTATCGCTTCCCCTTCTTGACCACTAGCTTCTTCTTCTTTTGGATTTCCTGATGGTTCTCTTTCACGAGTTTCCTCCGCGTTTTCGTCTTTCTCAGGCTTACACTGACTGTTGTTTTTCCCTTCTGCGTTACCTTCAACGCCACCTGGTGGCGATAATCGGGACAACTCTTCCTTCAGTTGCGTGTAATGTCTCTGCAAATATAAACATTACTTCTTGAAACTTCTTGGGCTTAATACAAAATTTAAAACTAATCAAATACCTCTAGAGCAAGCAGGCTGACTGAAACAGCTCTGGCAGCTGTAGGATCTTGGGCTACTTGGGACTCCATTTCTTCAAGCCAACCTTCGATTTGCTGTTCAATTTCTTCGCGTTTGAGCCAAAAGTGTGCTTGGAGGACCTAAATCAACACGACACAATTTAACCAACGTTCTGCAGCGTTTCACAAGACAGTATTACGTCTTTAAAGCAGGCTGAAGGGTTTCGCAGTTGCTCGAGCATGGCCCATCGTACGCTGGCTTGTCTGATATTAGCATCGTAATCCCTCGAATTTTGAGTACCAGAGGGTGTACCACGTGATCGTTCATAGCCTGGCTCGTTAAAATAGGGTTCCGAGACGAGGATGAGCGATTGGATAGACACTAGAACTTGAAGAAAGCTAGAAGTGCTCGAATTCCACTTTTCTTCTGGTCGGCCGTGCCAAGTATTGAGCACCGAGAGGCAAACCTTGCCGTCATTGTACAAATTTGGGTTAAAACGGATCGTTTGTCGTCCGGTCGTGCACAGGTGGATCTGCATGGGCGATTGTGGGTAGTCCACAGGGAAGTAGACGTCGAACTCATAACAACCATTCGCATACGGTGTATCAGCTGGTCCGGTAATCAAAACCTGTGACCGGGAGAATGAGAGAAATTTAAGGGATCTCTTCAACTTGACCAACACTTTAGGATTCCAACTTACTTTCATGACGTCTAGTCGGTCTGTATCACATCGGACGAAGACGGAGGAAGATGCGGAGAGTGGCAGAGATGTTAATAACGTGGCTGCTTCTTGTGCCAAACGTTTCATGCGTGTAGGGTGACTCCGTTCCCCTGCAAGACGTACGGCTCCCTCAAAATGGAAAGGAACTGTGAACTTGTAACCACCTCCTTCACTTTCCACCAACATTTCGAAAGATTCTGCCAGACAAAGCCATCAAAAGCGCAATTAGAACCTCATAATACAACCTCACTACATTTTCTTGAAGTGATTATTATCCGACGATGTTACCAAATTGGAGTTTCCGCATAACTTCCATGTAACACTGCTCTGGTGTTAAACTCGGCAGCTTGGGGCCATGGCGTGCATCCAGGAGGAGTGAACTTGAATCGCTGGTAGTGTCCATAGCATCTGAGCCCATAATTTGTTGAATTGCCTTCTATATAATATAAAAATATCCAATTATACTAACATTCACCTGATTTAAGATATAAATGTTTGAACATTTACATGAACCACAGGCCAGGTACTAGTGATATCCGCAATCAAGTCTGCCAATCCACCATCAGCATCCGTATCTTCGGTTTGACTATGCGTGGCACTAGGAAAATCGTAAAAAACGTACAACTCAATACAAATCAAAGTATACAAATGGTAAAAATAGAGAAAATCGAAACTAGATTATGACTAGAACAGTAAGATAAACGGGTACTTACGCGATACGAGCGGCATACGTGCTGACATAATCCTTCATCTTGCCTAGCAAGTTGAAAATGGACATTTCTTCCAGGTCTTTTTTATTATGAGGAGAACACAACAAAGTAGACAACGAGGAACTCAATGCCAATGCCCGTACCAACTGCAACAAAGCTTTATACAAGGGTACATGCCGCGCCATATCCATCACTGTGAAATTAAACGCATTCAAATATTAGTCATAAAAAACCGAATGCTCACAAATATTAGCCAAAGTATCACATCAATGTTCTATTCGTTACTTAAATTAATGATAAACATAATTACGGGTTCAACAAACTGGAAGTAACATCAAAAGTTAATAACAAAACTTTACTGTTAATAATAAAACTTTAATTAAACCCAAATTTATAAACGAGTTCATTGCTAGCTGCAAAACGACAAGGTAGGCTCATAATATTGATAATATACAGAGCTGCAACGAGCGCGCTCACAATGTCGCGAGCGAATGTGCGAGCACGCTCCTTTTCATTTTTTTGGGGGCGCGAGCGCGCTCGAAAAACACTGAGCGCGTGCGCTCGTACAGTGGCGCCATCTAGTAGCGAACATTTAAAACATGTAACCAAAACAACGATGCGTCGCTTGGTCGTTTCCTCGTGTTAGCGTGCAAACGTGTTAACTGTGCAAGTAATAATTGCTTATCATTATTATAATTATTATAACATGACATTTATAAGTTTTGCTACACTAAGACGCAGATTCGCTTTATAATAGTTTGCGCTGCCACCCAATAGATTGCAGTATCGAAAGAGCGCGAGCGCGCTCCTTTTTTAAATTGTGAGCGAAAGAGTGAGCGCACTCGCAAAAATCAGCAGAGAGCGCGAGAGTGAGCGCGCTCGCAAAAAAAAGAGCGAGTTGCAGCTCTGATAATATATAAACAAAAGATATAAACAAGATTCAAAATATACAAAAAATAACATGGGCAAACTTAACAATAAGTCTAATAATAAACAGAAAGTATAAACATGCGTAAACGTAAACAACAAACATAAATATAAACGCGAGTGAATGTAAACAATAAATATAAACAAAATAAACAAAATCAATAAAACAAAAAATAAATTGTAAATAGGAGCGTAGTCCTTACCAGAATCGTTACGAAGGTAGGAACAAATGGCTTGAACTAGACACGATTCCTTCAGTACGTCCAACAAGCCCTCAGGCAAGCCATCTCTTTCTTGCCTGCTCCCCAGTTCATCTTCCTCCATGGGTTCGCCCACTTCAGGTCGCACATAAGCAGCTAAGGTCAATACCAAGCAGGTAGCTTGTTCTTCCTGCGCTCTCTGTCGTAACAATGCTTCTTCTACGTCCCACGACTGCGCAGTCGATCCTGTCCCAAAACCCGTGCCTTTTGCCCAGTACTGTGGCGCCTGGCTCACGTTAGCAGTACCCGCCACATTGTTCGCAATATTCGCCGCGGAAGTCTGGGTTAATCCGTCCACTACTGGCAAGGGCATGGTATCATCTTCATCCGAGGGCATAAACTCCTTATAATAGCTCGCCTTATTAGGAACGGAGACGGCAAAGTTAGGATTCCCCACTCCTTGCGCATTCGCACCCGCAGGAGAGGTACTTGGCGCAGTAATAACCAAATGACGTCCTAACCCCGGTATCAAAACCGCCGCGGAGGGTAACTGTTGGGTAAAAACGGCCAAACACGCTAACAAAAGCTGCACAGCTCCCACTTCCAACGCTTTTTTGCGCAGCATGAGTCCGTCGTCGGTCGAAGGCGGTTGCGTAATGAGTAATTGCTTCAGTAATGCAAAGGGAAGTGTGGGTAAGGACGCACTTTCAGGACTCGCTAGGATATCCCCACCTTCTCCGTCATCACAGACTCCCAGTGCCAAGCGCAGCAGCATTTGAGCCCTCTGGCGATCACGCAGTAATGCGTCTGCGTAGAGTGGAATGCGCAGGAATAGACTGAACGCCGCTAGACTATGTTGCGGTAGTGTCAAGGGCAAACTCGCCTTGAGTTTCTTCAACGCACTGCTGGACCCTCCAGGTCCCATGGAACCCGACATGATAATTTCTTCAATGTCGTCATCCAAATCCTCGTTTTCCTCGATCTTAACCCAAACGTCCAGCGGTTCGTTGCCCGAAATGACCCCGGGTCCACTACTTCCTGCGCCTGAACTCCCAGCTGCCGACACCGGACTCCTTACGAGCGGTACATCGGAAGTTACCAGTGGTAGGTAATGCGCCAGCAATGCTAACCCCCCGATGGCTGCGAAATCTTGCAGAATCGTTGGAAATGGGTCGGTACGTTCTAAAATGTCCATTCTTTCCGACCGTTCATGACTAAAGCTGATGTTCAAGTGAATACAGGGTGGATCCAGGTTCTTACCCTTGCGTTCTAACCACGTGTACAACTGGGAGAAGGTCACGTGACCAGGGATGGCGCCCGGCCACTCGCTCAGGTGTAACGTAGGGTTCGAAACGACGAATTGAAGACCCGAGCGGAGGGATTGCGCAATCGACGCTTTCGAAAAGGGATTCAGACCAGCTTCCAACTTGGTGGTATTCGAACCTAACCCGCTCCGACTCGTACCACTTTTGGAGCGCTTTTCTTGATTCAACGTGCCCAAAACGAAGCTTAGTTGGTCGCTGAAGGACAAGTACCCGTTGATGAGCTTCTGGTTGACGGGATCACTAGTACCCGCTTTAGCGCCGGTACTGGTACCGCTGGTAGCGGCCGCTGCGGCGGCTGCGGCAGCCGCCACCGCTTCGGAAGGCGATTTGAACAACGCACCAGTCCCGCGAGTTGGGCTTCCATTGGTGAGCCAATCCAATACTTGGTCCACGGTACAGTTAGCACCGACTTGGATTAGCCTACGCTGAGGTCCGACGCCATACTTGGGATGTCTGGGTTCGAGTATTTCGGCCGCCAAAATGCTACCAGGTAGAACTTCCGGCGACTGGACGAACAGGTACAGTTTTTCGGTTTCCAAGAGAAGTTGAAAGAATAATCTGCGTGTAAAACCGGTCAAAACGGGTTGGATATGTTGGCTGGAGCCTGAATTTTGTCCCGCTTCCAAAACGGCGTAAAGCGCATGCGCTAATCTGCGTTGGTTCTCCCGATGCGCCCAGCAGAACACTTGCAAGAAGCGCACCACCGCGGCTTCCAGGTCGTTGGACCGCGCTTGTGCGTTAGCAACGCCACCGGGACTGCAGAACGTGGCTATGAGGATGGACATGAAATCCGGTTCCAGCTTCTCGATCAACGCATTGCGGAACCCGCCTTCCGCACACAAATGCGTGAAGAAACGCAGCACTTGCGTTACGGCTTGCGCTTCCTGACGCGGGAACTGATGACGCCACTGTTCCTTATCGGAATCCGTCAACGACCTCGAGGTCGACGCGACGGGATTCACATTCGGATCCGGCGCTTCTTGCGCGTTTCGACAGTAATCCGTTACCATTTGGGCTAGCTTTTTAACCAGTACACAATCAAAGAACTTACGCGACGCTAAGGGCGACTGCGCAGTTCGCGCAATGGTGGTCAACTGCCCTGAACTCAACCCGAATAAGAAAGAAGTAGGCGCCGATGTAGCGCTGGTGGAAGGCGCGGAAGTCGACGCGGTGCCCTTAGAATCGTCGGTCAGACTCGACCCCGCCAAATCGTCCTTAAAAGAGGTCATACGTGTCCACTTCAACACCTGGTCCATGATCCCTGCGTCGACGTAAGCCAACGCACATAACGCTGAATCCAGCGCCTTTTTCAAACTACTGTCCCCGTTTTCCAAACCTTCGTTCCCGCGACTGGTCCCGTCCACCGGTAACAGTACACTTACCCTTAAAACCCACGAATAAATACATTGCGCCAGTCGGCCCAACGCAAACGGAGCGACCAACACAGCCACGTCAGTTGTTTCCTGCCAAGCCCAGAGTACTGCGGCCGCGCAGTGGATGAGGATACCCGTTTGGGTAGGTGTCGCCGTTTGCTGCCCTTGGACGACGCTCTGGAGCCATTCTAATAGGCATTGCAACCGCTGGGACACGTGTTCATCCCGCGTTAGGCACAACTCGTATATAAGGTGCGCTACAGCTTCGCCGCCACTTTCGGCGTCCAAGAACCATTGCAGACACTGCAATCCGACCGCGCAATCCAACCTTCCGAGTCGGAGGATGATCGAGTGGAGTTTGGCCTTCAGATCCCCCTTCTGGCTACAGCTAATACTGCCTGTACTGCTCAGCGTCACGAAATGCGCGCAACAACCTTCAACCAACCTCGGCAAACCGCTTAACGCGGATAACAACGCGTTTTGCGAATCGCCCGTCACCGTTTCAACGCAATGGTGCAACAAATGGATCCAACTTGCGTGCACACCAGGCGTTTTACTTAGCGTAGCAGCGTTGGCCAGCGGACCGTTACCTGAACCCGTGGGAATCGCTAACGAGCCCAAAAGACGCAATTGCGCCAGACCGACGTTAGACGAATCGCGCGGTTTGTACAGCCGGATAAGGACCACGTTGGCGATCTTGGGACGCGGTAATTTCAGGGCGATAAACGCTAATCCAGTGGTATTGACCGGTCCGGAGACTGGACTAAGCGACGCGGGACCTTCAGCCGACACTTCCAGCGCGACAGCCGCCGGACAGGTGGCCAGCGACGTCAAATGCGGCTGCAACTGGATCTCGTGGAGGAGAACCGCGCACGGGAGGGTCACGGTGAGTTCGACCCAGTGCTCCGACGGGTAGAAGTGGTGCGACCAGGCCGGCGTCCTTGCGCGACGATGCGGCGGTACGGAGAGCAGTAATGCGTCTGCAGGCTGCGCACTCGGATTGCTCGACGCAATAGAACCCAGCGGAGCGAAGTTCAAGAGTCCTTCCACACTCTCCAACGCAGCGGCCGGTGTTTTACGCGCCGATACCGCTACCGTCCCGCTCGCCGATACCGTAGCTGGCGCGGACCCTACCAGAATACCTGTCCCCAGACTTGTGCCCATTTTGGTACCCGCGGCGTTCGACGATCCGCCCGATCCAACCATGGATCCTCCCCCTGAAGTTCCCGCCATGGAGGCGTGGCTAGCGGCTAAGCTCATGTACCGGATGATGTTTGAGACCAACCCGAGCTGGTTGTTGGAGAGCGCCACGTGACTGCGGACCACGTGGTTGGCCACGAGGAATACGCCCGACGCGGAGTGGAAATCTTGTACCAACTTGGACGTATTCAAGACGTGCAATACAAACCAGAGCAGAGGATCGGATAAACCGGTCGTGTTTTGAGTCGCTGCCAGGAATCGGCACAGCGGGGCGACAATGAGGCTCGGATTGGTCGTTTTGTCCAGTAAAGTGAGTAATAAGTGGATCACATGATCGCCCAACGAAGACGGATCGCCGAATGGGAACTTTCCGCCGGCCAAAGTGGCGGGGCCCAAGGTTAACGCTAACAGAGACGCTTGGCATTTAGTTAAGCTAGACAGTAAGGCCAAGACGATCGACGGACTCTGCAGCATGACGTCAGCAAAGCAGGGGGGTTTGTTTTCGGGGCGAATATGACTCGCGCGCTCATTTTGCTGCTCTACTTTGCGTTCGTCCGTCTGAGAATCGGATTCCAGGCTTTCAGCTTGCTCGATCTTGCTGGAATCCGTCAGGGATTCCTCGCCAAAGACTACAGAGGGTGAAGCAGTGGAGGAGGAAGCGGTAGCAGGGGTGGGGAGGGGTGGAGCTAAGGGTGCGCTGGCTAATTTGGCTGCGAGCTGCAGCAAACTCGAGAAGATCTGGTCCGAAGTGGCCAAGGCATGGCTTCCCGCCATTTCCTTGTTGGCATGGGCCAAGACCAGGCCCCCGAAGCAGAGAAACGGGTTGACCACGTGGGATACTGAATTGGATGACGTCACTTGCTCACAACCTTCCATTTTACTGTGGACTAAACAGGCGACGGCTTCTACTAACGCAATGCAGGTAGGAGTGTCCGCGCCATCGTATACTAATTTCAACATCGAGTCCAGTAAGAGGGATTGGGCGTCGAGAGGACCACGCCCCGAAGCGAAAGAACCGCCTGGTTGGCAGAGTTGTAAGGCCAGGCCCAAGAGAGCACGACGAAGCTCTGTTCCTAAGCGACTTCCGACTGCCGAAATACTGCACCACAGACGTAACCGCATCAGCAGATCTGACAAGGCTGACGTTACACTTGGGCCAACCTAGAAATGAGGAAAATAACAAAATATATTAAAGAAAGACAATTCTAATAAGAAAAGGAACACTTCAAATGATTTTTTTTTTTTAAGTAATAAATAAATCCCTTTCGGGTCATGAATACGTACCCAGCATCTATCGCCGGCCATATTAGGGGGTAACGCATTACCGGAGAGGAAGTTGTACAAGAGCGGTACTAAAGCGGGGTCTCTCAAGATTCCTCCTGCTAAAAATATCCCTGCCAATTCCTCTAAAACCGAGTCGTAAACTCCAGTACTGGCTAACGTAGGGGGCGGAGCGTCTGTTCCTGCTGCGCGAGGTGGAGAAGTACAACGCAAGTTGCATAACCAAGACAAGGCTTGGAATAACGTGCACCAAGCTCCAACATCCATTTGTGGTTGCCTAAAGTTAAGCTCGGTAAATCTAAAGCGCTTTTCATGTGAAGTAGAGGACTTCTGTACCTTGAAAGTACGGCTAAGAGATTCCTAATAGCTTCCAGACTAAGAACGATGGCAGGAACAGTCGCTGCTTCGTAAACTCCTTGAGTGGGGCTCTCGGAAACTTCCAGGTTAACTTGCATCCATAACCTCAAGGCAGAAACAGCTTCCACACCCATCTTTGAAAGAAACAAACGCCAATTAATTTACTTAAATAACGAAATTCTATGAAGAGCCTGAAGCAATCACTTACCGTATTGATTTGCTGAGTGAATATCTGGTTAAACGCAGTAGAGAGCATGCTAATATTGGTCCCTGAGCACAGTGAAGGTAGAGAATCTTCAACAACCGTTACTTCAATTCTAGCGGCAGGAACTTCAGCCTGAAAATAGTTAACAAAAAAGTAATTAATACTAAATAACTCGTCTGAACCAAACAAACCACTAATAATAACTGATTTACTAATTATCAATTATCTATAAGTGTTATTAATAAATTAACATAGTACTAAACTACAAGAATTATATAATTAATAGAAATACAATGCCAACTAACACTTAATCTGCTTTATTTAAACGAAGTTCTCTGTTAAGTTAACCACTACTGCTTTAACAATAAACTAGAGGGCTCAAGTTGTACGGTAAATATAAAAGCCGTTAGCGGTACAAGTGTAGCACTGGCTAGCCGGACCCTTTCTTGTTTACTAAAAGCAGCAACTCTCGCATAAAAGCGTGTTCAGTCATGTTTGGGGAGGAGCCTAAGCGATCCTCAACAATTCTTATCTGGCTTCAGGCGGGGTATTGAAAATCGCAGCACACTATATAATATAAGGTTAGGTTAGTTTAGGTAGGTTAGGTTAGGTTAGGCTAGGTTAGGTTAAGTTAAGTTGGTTAATTTTAGACACCTCCTACAACATGGCCGACCTCGCTTATGCGGCTTGCTGCTTTTAAGACTCCTCCCACAGCACGTGCTTTTATGCGAGAGTTGCTGCTTTTAGTAAACAAGAAAGGGTCAGGCTAGCCCGACGTTACAAGTGTTGTCACTAATATCCGTCCCAACTGCTTGGAGGAGGGGCTTAGGCTCCTAGCCGTCAAGCTATGTCAGTACTCAGTAGGGACGTATCAGTAGTGGGAGTACCATACTGTTAGCGTTCAAGTAGGAATATCAATCGAATATAAACAATACATCTAATCATTGAACAACTTCACAGAACAAGAAACACAAGCCGCGTTCGTTTTGCATCGTCAACTTAAACTTAGACTTACCAGACTTCCTTGACTTTTGCTTACGAGCGTTCGTTTTAGCCTAAACTTTGAAAGTTTACCGAAGTCGACTTGGAAAGTCTTGAGTCAAAACGAACGCTTATAAGCAAAAGTTTACAATTGCTCCACCCATGGGGCGGTGCTTGTAGAAAGTAAACAAAAGCAATGTATGAATTGTTCGATATCAATAAAGGAGATATATAAACAAGAGGCGGGGTTAAGTTTAAGTCTAGGCACAAGAGTACACGCTATAGACTTGCCTGACTTGGGACCAAACCTAAAAGTCGACTTTCCAAAGTTTAAGTCGACTAGCTAAAGAAAACGCTTATAGGCCCAAAGTTTAGCAAAGTCTACCTATCTCGAACGCGTATAAGCACAAGTCTTGGGTAGACTTTTAAGTCGGCTTAATACCTAGGCTAGACGGGACAAGTTAATGATCATCAAGCTAATGATCATCAACAAAATACATACAAATGCAATGTCTTTAACTCAGGTAGAAGGATTAACTCGGAGTTGATGATCACTAACTTGTCCCGTCTAGCCTAGGTATTAAACATTGGTCAAAACGAACGCGGCTATAGAAAGTGATAGAACAAGACAGAACAACACAAAACAACATAGAACATCACAGAACAAGAAAAAAACGTACTTACCGCAATTGGGTTCACCATGACTTGATGGACTGATTCTTCATGCAGTAAGCAAAATAGCTCCAATTTCTGTCCCAAACCCCCTTCGACCCGCGTTTCCATTCGGCTATCGCTCGCGGAGGATATATTAGACAAGGACGCTTCTTCTTTCAGCTTTTCTTCCTTCGACGGGAACACTCTTACAACTCTAAACCATCAAACGAATCATATAATACATCGTATTAAAACTTTCCTAATTCCTTCTGTCAATATTACTACTAATATTAACTGATGTTTCTGGTTTACCTTGAACAAACAGGCGGCTTGGGGTAATTATCTGGTGGATAATTATCCAGCAACTTCGATATGAACGTTTCCACACCATTTGCTTTGTGTTTACTCATTTGGTTGGCACCCGGGTAATTATGCGCCATAACAGGTGTCGTCGGACTGGCGGGGGACAAGAAAGGAAGATGTTCTGGCGATAAGGGCAGCGGCTCCAATTCGTTAAGTGTAAACGGCCCATTCTGAGCCCCTAAAGTCGCCGCCGTAGGCGTCGGCGGCGGGATATGAATTGGCTTGGAATTCTTGGGTGCTTTCAGCAGGTGCCCGTACATTTCATCACTGAGCGCAAAGTCATTCGCTCCTTCCATCAATCCACTAACCAACAAGTCAATATCGGTCGCGTCTGGCGCCAAACCACTTTGGGCTCCTCCAGCTGCCTTTGCTGATGAAGAACTCGCCTCTTTCGGTGGCAGACTCTGCAACGCCTCTACCGATTCCTCTTCCACCCCTTCCATGTACTCGCTCATGACCACCGCATCCTCGGTTTTGACCCCACTCGCCATACTATCCTTGTTTTCCTCCACATTCGCTGGGTTAACTGACGTAAACGTATTACTGCTCGACGCGTTGTAAAAGCGCGTCGCTGGACTCGATTTCTTCGACTGGGCCAGAAAGTCTTGAAGGAGACAAGTAATGGCGTGGTTCATCCATTGATGGGCGATGGCGTCCCCAGCCATGATGGAGGGTTTCACCGCTTTTTGGAGTAATTCCACCAACTGATCGGTGGTCATGACGTCCCCTAAATGAAGTACTGGGCGCACGATATTGGCGATCTTACCCAGTACCTTCGCGATCAGTAAGAAAGTATCGGACTGATGATTGTCGCCAATTAAGAGCAACAATTGGACCAATCTGCGCACTAAAAGTACTGCGTGGCGCCAACCAATGATTCTTCGTTCTTCCCGGGGTCGCTCTTCCGTGCTAGTACTGCTGGTCGCACTTCCATCGCCTCGGCGGATAGGCCCCGCCCCTCCTCCGGAATTCAGGTTGTTGTTGCTGTTCCCAGCCTTGGATAAGGGATTCGAGGATGTTCGGTAGCCACCTACGACTTTCTTCGCGCTGCCAGCCAAGGATGTCAACTCGGGGGCGGGGTCTTTGAAGATCTTCTTCAGCTCCAGCTCCTCCCATTGTTGCTTATGGTGGAATAAGCGTTTCTGCAGTTTGCGCCGGAAAAGTCGGCCAGCCGAGCTGCGGGAAGAGGCTAAGGGGTTGACCTTGTGCAAAGACGACTCTCCTTGCAGGAATTCCCAACGTAACCCGCTCCCAGTACTCGTGCCGGGAAGGTTGTGACTATTGTTGCTTTTCGAAGCGCTCCCAGCACCGTTTTCCTTGCCTTCTTCGTCTTCTGGGTCTGTTGGAACGCAAGAGAGACGGTCCAAAAGGTAGGTCATGAAGAGCAAGTGCCAGTGAATGAATGGTAAGTCGACGCGGCATAACATGGCCGGTAAAATTGTCGATTGGCAAGAGTCCAGAACGTCCAGGCTTTGACACAAGCTTTGACTTAACGCGTCCAGGACCTTGGAAGCTGAGATGGCCATTGTCTTGTGGGCCATGAAGGTTAGAGCCAAGAAAACTCTGCCAAAATATACAAATTACATTAATAATGATGGCCAGTAACGCTTCGTTTACACTCATATGCTCAAATTTCACTAACAAATTCGAAAACAAGATTTTACCAAATAATTCCCCATATTTTACCAAAATAATTCCCCATACAGTAACATTATTAAATTCGCTCTACAAAATCGGAACCAATTAACATTCCTAGGCCTTAAGTATAGGATTTATCATCCCAATCCTTTAAAAATTATTAAAATTAGAAACTTGATAATGTAGCAAAATTTGTGCAAAAGAGATTTGTGCCTTCAAATGGGTAAATGATGTAATAAAACAAATGTAACCATTGAAACATGAACAATAAACGAAGCGGTCAATAGGCGCGGCCTACGACGGCATTACAATTAAAAAAAAAAAAAGATTTTACCAAGATTTTACAAGATTTTTTTAAAGAAAGTGATAACATATCTTACATGTAAACTTAGCTTAGCACTGAGCGTATCTCACGCTACTATATACAGTATTTAAAAAAAAAAAAAAAAAAGATTTTACCAAGATTTTACAAGATTCTTTTAAAGAAAGTGATAACATATCTTACATGTAAACTTAGCTTAGCACTGAGCGTATCTCACGCTACTATATACAGTATTTAAAAAAAAAAAAAAAAAAA